>QNQO01001602.1:0-248168 GCA_003290165.1 Berberis thunbergii
TAGAGAGACGCCTAGACTAGTTGCTGGGCGGAGGGAAAAATCGGTCAGGGCGCCTAGGCGGGTCTGGGCGTTTTTTTTTTTTTTTTCTTCTCTGGCTGCAAATAACCAAACCAATCGACAATACCCATCAAAATTTTTAGGTTTTGCAAAATAGAGAGAAAAGAAAAGGGGAAGAAGAAGAAGAAGAAGAAGAAGAAGAAGAAGAAGAAGGGGAAGACGAAGAAGAGTTTCCCAGCAGGTATCGCTCTGCTTCTCCGCTGCAAGCGAAGCATTTCACTCCACTTTTGAAGTTTGGCTTGAGGACTTGCACTATACCTAAAGAAGACGGGGAAGAGCATTTCTTTCCTCTATGTTATGCAACTTATGCTATTATAAATTTTAATTTAAGCTTAATTTTTCATGTTTATAAATTTTTCATATGTATTACTATTCTGGCATTAAATTGAAAGTAATTGATAAAATATTAATGTATTATGCTAAATATTTGTAAATTATGAAAATTATAATATAAAATCTAAAACCGCCTAGGTGCCCGCCTAGTCACCTGCTGGCCGCCCGCCCACCGCCTAGCGATTTTTAGAACACTGATCAAAAGTAGGAACTTTGTCTAAGTAAATGCGAATTCAAAATAATTTTAAATTAATCATGATACCGCAAGCATGACTTACAAAATTAATATATTTTGTTTGGGAACATCTGCCAAATCGGAAACAAAAACGGTTGGATTTAGTTCTCATACCTACAACCTTTTCGAGGAGGATTGTCAAATGTTGTTTTCTTGGATTAAGTTTGTACTTTCCTTTCTCCAAATTGGACCATTATAACAATTTGAAAAATCTATTCTTTCTTCTAACACTTGCCTTTTTCAGATCACCTTATCTCTGTATACTTATCATCAACTTCTACAATTTTACGTGTTTTTTAAAATATTTTCTGATAATAAGGATTGCTAAGAAATAGCAAAGCAACAACCTAATTATATTTCAATTCACTGGAGTTAGTCCTAACACCTAAGTAAGATATTGACGAGGTTCACCATTAACTTAATCAATTCATGAACATATATCATCTTGTCATCAATATCCCATTCCCGATACTCACAGGCTTGGCTACATGTATTTTTGTCTCCGAGCAATGTGGTCTTCCCACATATCCTCGCCTAATCCAAGCTCAAGGATGTCTTCCTACACAGCCTTCATCCAAGTTTTCAACGGTTGTCCCCTCCGTCTACACCCTCCACTAATTTGCAAATTTAGACATTTTCTAATTGGCAACGTGCTTGGTCTCCTCCACACGTGACCAAACCATGTTAAGCGCCTTTCTCTAACATATACCATCTTATAATAAATAAAATCCAAAGTTAAGTATCAAGAATCAAAGTCCAAACTATTTGCCTACTATTTAACATGGGATCACGTTTTGTGGATTCTCCAAATTCTTACTACAGTCAATTTTTTATGTAGAAATTGACATAGAATTTGTAAGCTTGTGTTGTTTTGTGGATTCTCCAAGTTCTTACTACTGTCAATTTTTGATGTAGAATTTGTAAGCTTGTGTTGTGTTGTGTTGTCCAAGTTTGAAATTCACTCTTTTGTTTTCAAGTGATCCATTCAAAACTAGGTGATATTTGTTCCATTCTTTGAGGGTGAAAGAATCATGTGTCCTCAACCATTGCTAAATGTAATTTAGAACGTAATAGCTGTTAGAAGTTCTGCATGAGTGGAAGAGAAAACGCTTCAAGGGAAACCAACTAGATCGATCTCTTCTGCTTGCCTTATCACAGATTCAAATTGATGCCCCTCTAATTCCCCCAACCTTTCTTCTTTATCACACCTCTGCCCCGAATCTTGGTTTAGTGATTCCATCCCCTACTGCTCTTGCTCATTCCCCTCACTAAAACAAATCCTCACTTGTCCCAGCTACTTCTACTTCTCGTGAGTGGAGCAAGGGTTTGTTTGGGAAAGCACTTTTTCTGAATGTAAATTTTATGGAAGAATCGCGGCAGCCTTAAAAGCATAATAAGCATTATGGCCTCGACAATAGAATCCCTAATTAGCATACAAATTCTTACAGAAATCCCCCTTAAACGATGGAAGATGTGACATCTGTTCCCTACAATCAATATAATAAGCACTTCCATGATCACTGTACCAAAAATCCAATGACTTATCAGTGAAGATCTTGCTATTTTGTTCCTTCCACACTATCCAACAAAAGGAAGAAGCTTCAATAAATCGCTCCCTTTCAGAGAGAGATGACTAGGAATCTTCCAACATCTTAACAACACCTCCATAGATACATGCATTACCCATGCCACTCTAAACAAACCAATAAAATGCATTCAAACCCTAACCCTGTTAATCAAACCGCAATGAAGAAGCAAGTGTACCTCTATACATATCTCGCATAAACTATACCCTAGTTCCATATCCATGCGCCTATGAGCTAACTCTGCTGATCAAAAGCTTGTTCAAGTCATCCACATGAAGAAAAAGACTCTTGAAGGCAGGTACGTTTTCCAAAGTAACATCATTGAAAATTTATAAAATGTACATCCAAGTCAATGTCCATAACCAGTGTCGAGAAACATGTACCAGTGAATATCCTCTCCCTATCCTTAATCTAAACCCACCTATAGTCCACCTCCCCCAATGTTAAACTCCAGTCTTTTAAGAGGCTGTTGTAGCTGAATTGATAGACTCTGATCAGGGTTTGAGACCCCCCCCCCCCCCCCCCCCCTAGGGTGGTTAAGGGTTAAGTGAGAATAATATCGGTAATGTTGATACAAGATTGGGTTCAGAAGATGTTGACACTAAAAAGAGGCTTGGAGGCAAACCGTGCATTCTCGTTCTATTAGGATCTTAACGAGAAATCCAACAACGTCTAGGGGGAAATGTTTTTGTTCTCGTCTTCTTTTGTGGTAGTGATTTGGTTTTGGATCTCAACTAAAATGGAGTGACCTTCCTTTTGAGTTACTTCAAAAAATCTTAAATGTATTAGAGCTAGTCGAACTCTTCTATGGGATGTGGTCCAGATGGAGAAACAATGAGGCCATTCAATACAGGGTCGAAGTTCTCAAAGCTTTGTTATAAGGTGTTTGGGGTGGTCTATGAGATCTAAGAAGGTTTGAGAAGATCACAAATGGGATGATTTAGGGTCTCATTCGATGTGATTCAAATGGTGTCAGATGGTTTCCATGAGAAGATTTCTCCATCTTTGTGGGTGCATCTCCCAAATGATATGCTCTATGAGATATCGAGATCATGGCAAGATTACACTTAATTTTATTGATGTTCTTATTGATCTCCATGAATTTGTAGGTGATATACACGTAATTATTACAAAATATATCCCTTAATTTATATATGTTAGCGCTTAAATTAATATATTTTATTCTAATTATTTCATTTTCATGTTTTTGTAGGAATTTGCGCGTGAACGACAAAATCGCATTAAGGCGACAATTTGAGGAGATGATTAATTTGTTGATTCTACCGGTGGTACAAAATAGTGGTTCACATCTCTAAACCTAGCCCAAGTAAGCCTAGAACCACTTAATTTAATCAAGCCCAAACCCAAGCCCCGAAAGCTAGAAACCTAAGCCTAGCCTAACAAGGAAATAGGGGAACCTATTTAGGTTTCTCTCTTCCCTTCTCTTTGGAGGCCTCTTCCACATTTTTTCTTCCTTTCTCTTTTCCAACCACCATCTCCACCTCCACCGAGGCAGAGCCCTGTGTCTCTCGCCACTAACCAGCCACCGTCCTCGCCACTAACCAGCCACCCTGTTTCATGGTACAAACACCGACCTCGCCACCATCACTTGAGCACCATCGCCACCACCGCGCGCACGGTATTGCCGCGAAACAGGGAGCACCACCCTGTTTCTCTCCCTCGCAGTCGCCCTCTTTCCTCTTTCTCTCTTCTCCACGGTCTCTCCCTCCTCCACGCCTATCTTTTTAGAGCCACCACCACCACAACAGACTCGCTACCACCGCAAACAGACAGGGCACCTCCCTGTTTCATTCCCTGTTCCTCGTCCTCCTTCGCGTTTGTGTTGATTCCACTGTTCCCTCACCTTCTCTCTGTTCTTGCAGGTGTCGAAGACGTTCGAACGACAAAGGAGCTCGCGGAGAGCGCAGTCGAAGCGGCGGAGCAGAGCGCTGGAGAAGACGAACCAGCAGAAGCAGCGAATTCGCGCGGGAGAAGCTGTTTTCAAAACTGAAAAACGGTTTTGGCTATTGACACCCCGAGAATCTGTAAGAGCCACCACAAAGCCTTTTAGCTCTTTTTCTCGGGATTCGTGCACGTACAGAAAGTGATGGATTCTGCCTCCAGTGATGCTGTGACCACCACCACCATGAGTCACTAAACCCCACGCAAGGTGAAGAGGTGAACTCCTAGATGTAACGCACTAAATTAGCATTTGATTCGCTTTGAGTTTTTACGATGAATAATGATGTTTAATGATTCTCACTTTTATTTAATATAGAAATTTATGTTGTTCTAGTGACAAAGATTTCATAGATTTCTTTGTAGATTAGTTTTATTCCGGTGATTATCTTTTCTTCTCCATATAAGCTTAGTCACGCTTTTCTTATGTGTGGAATGTTTAAGAATTAATTGATTCCGGTAGGTTAGTTATATGTGACCGTCATTTATTACGGTATTGTCTCCGGATATATCGTAAGTTTAGGATATCACATATGACAGACCTTTGTGTTTTCTTAGAAGAAGTGAAATCTAAAATTCATTTACATTAGGGTATATTAATGATTAAAAGATTATTTTTCTGATTACGTCGTTTGGGATGTGAAACACGTAGTTGAGTCATCATAGCGAATCAATAGTAGTTGGCGCGTGAAGTCTAGGAGGGATTTTTGAAACCTTGTGATTTTTCCAAACTTAATTTTCATTAAATTAAATTCAATTTCGTATTTAAATTTGTTAGAATTTATTAACTTTAGTTTCGCATAGTTTGTTTTCCTTAACCTTATTTTGTAGATCGTTTTTCCTCGTGGGATCGACACCCCATTATTTACTGCAATTGACCGCGTGTACTGTTTGGGCGTAATCAGTAGGAAATATAGATCTAAATTACGTTCAGATACAGTTAAGTAACGGCATATGGTATTTCTCTAGCACTCTTGAGGAAGAAGATTAAGGGTGTGAGAGAATGTGACACTTAACTCCCTCATAAATGGAGGGCTATGCTACCGAGGCTCCTAGCCCAAGATATAGTGACCAACATGTTGTGTCGGTCATTATCGAGGTTTCATCGCTCTTTGGGATGGGTATCCGATTTTCCATATATGAGAACTTGATTGTTAATTGGGTTGATTTAGTTTAGGGACCTTAACACTTTAAGTTTATGTTTTGTAATACCATGAGTATTGCTTAATAACTTGTAACCTTTCAAACATATACATATACATAGTCAAGTAAAGATTCTTAAGCATGGACTTATTCTCTTTCAAGACCGAGGACTTCTTAGCACAACTATCAGCTTTAACAGATGGTACCATAGATTAGGGGTTCGACGCTCGAATACAAACTACTAATGGTTTGAGTTCTTACCCAAGGCATTTATATGGGTCATTAAGTGGGAACAATAACTGTGGCACAAGAGTGGGAACATTACAAACAGTGTATGGTGAAAAACTTTACGAGGGTTTGGTTGAGCTTTAGTTCGACATCTTGTAGGCAGTGTTTAATAGGTTGGATGTTATAAAAGAAAGAAAACTTCAAGGGAGCATAGTACCATCTTCTCTTTTGGTTCTTTCTCTGTTAGTTCTTGCTCTTTGGTTTTATTAGTTTTTGGTTTTCGTGTGCATATTATTCTTGTTATGTTTCTTTTCTTATGGGTAAGGTGTATGAAAATTAACATCGAAACTATAGGTTTCAGTTCCCGCAAAGGACTTGAAATTTTAAATTAAAGAGTATTATATGGTTATGATGATGAAGTGAGATCATTGTTAGTAAAGTGTAAATCGAATCATAAATCGTACAGTTTAAAAATTCATATTTAAATAAAAATCCATAATTTTACTATATATATATATATATATATAGGGCAGGATCAGGCGATGAGACAAAGTTTTTCTACAATGAAAATTACATGCGTCTACTTCTCCCACCAAGAAATTTCATGAGTTGAATTTTTTTTAGAGCGTGATTTGTTTGCCTTGTAGATTATTCTCGTAAAAAATAACATGGTTTTGAAATTTCTAACTTCATCAGATGCAGTCATCAAGTTTATGATGAAATTGAATGATTAAAATTCTCTACATAGTATAGCAGGTTCTAGAACTCCGAATGAGTTAATTTTTTCTCAAAGTGATTTACATGGTTAAGAGATCATCCTCTAGAACTCTGAATGAGTTAATTTTTTCTCAGAGTGATCTATATGGTTAAGAGATCATCCCCAGGTGGAGAATTTTTAACTGTTCAGTTTTATCGTAAATTTGATGATTGCATCTGATAGAGTTAAAAATTTCAAAAAAAATTAAAATTTGCAAGTATGATCTACAAAGCAAACAGATCATGCTCACAAAAAATCATCTCATTCTGAAATTTTTAGGTGGGTGAAGTATGCACATGTAACTTTCTTTGTCAAAAATCTTTGTCTTCGGATCCCGCCCGTAAATTTAGAGTTCTTTAAAAGATATCTTGGAAAGCTTGATCACTACAAACCTTTTTGAGAAATGGTCCAAAGGAAGTTAAAATCATAAATTTAAAATTTAAAAAAAAACTTGTGAGCTTATTTCGTAATATTATTTGATATAAAGAATTAAAAATATTTTTTCACTTTGGGTCCAATAGTTATAGCATATTCAAACTGAGGTCCAACATTTAGGTTAATATCTTATTAGTGTCCAATCTCAACTTTGACCGTCTAGTCTACCATGTTGACCTTATTAAATTAATAAAAAAAACAAAATTATTGGGAGAATTTTTTTTCCTAGTTGTGTGGCAACCACTACACTAACTCCAACTCCTCCAGATTGCAAGAAATTTTTTTCCTAGTTGAACCATCGGTTGTGATACCAATTGTTGGCACAGAAAGCATGAGTCCACTATAATATTGTCCCAACTAAAACACCATGGAATTGGGCCCATCATTTTGGGCCTCCCGGTGTGGGGTTCATCTTAAAAGACAATATTGCTAGGCAATGCCCCAACTTATTAGTGTCATATGTTTTCTAGTTTTAACCCATGTGAGATTATTAGATTAATTATGCTAGCTTGAAGTGAACCTAACTCCAACAGTTGGTTCGCTCTAGGAGGTACTTAGTTTCGGTAGAAATAGTGAGATAGAAACTAATGAGGACGCCTAGACCGTGAATGGATGAGATGTGTGTAAGACCGTGCGCGAGTGTTATGTATAACATATAATTGAATTAGTTTGGTTGTGGGTTCTTTTATTCGTGATTTCCAGGGGCTTATTGTAATATGCTTGATTATCATTTAATTGAGCCAAAGGTGGTGCGGGTTTGACCCCCTTAGGACATCCATGCAAGTACACAATTAAGTTTCTTGTAAAATTGCAATCTGAATATTGGCACATTAATTAACATTAGTTTTTTTTAGTTATGATGCAGGGGTGTGCTCTTTCAAACTGTACCTGAGGAGCACTTCCAAAAAGATCCTCTGGAGTAGACGTGCAAAGAAGGATAAGGTCTACATCATCTGGACCTACTTGAGCCATTTCAAGAGCTTACTTTGCTGCCTCTACAGCTAACCCTGTCAAATTATCTTTTCCTGCAAAGGAAAATGCCAACAAAACATAAATCAATGACCACACTGCACACCAGGAACTTCTTTGTTGACAACTTCTTCTGTTTAAACTGAAGGAACAAATAAGATAAGTCTAGCTGCTGCTCCTCATAATATCTTTGGATGAAAATTAGAAGTTTGAATCACTGGAATGAAAATAAAGATTTCACAAGCTTGAAAAACAATTTAAAAAAAGATAAACTGAACAGCTTGAAGTCAAGAAGAGTCTACCTGCAAGAACTCGTCGATTACAGATTCCAGTGCGAACTGATATCCACTCATCAGAAGTCCCAACAATATTAGAAAGGTGATCATTGGATATCTTAGGATTTGGTACTGCCGAGCCACTCCCAATCAGTTTGCAGCCTTGATTAAGATGTCTGTGGAAGTTCTTGTCAAATGCAGTAACAGCAATAACAAACGTCAGTTTTGTAGACACCAAACTTGACACGGATGTAAAACACCTTAAAAATCACAATAGAGCTTCTAGTTACACAGTCTAATGCACACACCCCAAATGATGGTTTGTTTTGGGCAAGTGAAGATTAATACATCTAGGCATATCAAGTTATGTTTGAATTATATTATCGCTAACTTTGCTCAAAGAAGCACAATTATAAAATTGAAAGTATTACTTCCTTTCCTTTATCGAGATGGCGGTCACAGTTAGATAGAATTTAAAACTGAGATTAGTTCATTTCATTCTCAGTGATGGTTCTTCACCTTACTGCCCCTAGCCTATTCCTATTTCCTTTGTACAGTTTCTCCAAATGTATGAAGAAAAGATAACCACAGACACAAATAAATACAACAAAATAGCAGTGATGAATAACGTTGAAATTGGCAAATTGCAACTAAAAAAATTGAAAATGGGTCAATATAAAGATAAAATTTTCTGGATTTGAATCATTAAGGCTTCCAATTTTTGTACTTGATGGCTGACAGTTGAGGATGGTACGTTGGTGTGATGACGCAGTATGTGGGTTTGTCTGTCAGCAATTAAAATTTTAAGGATATAATAGCTAATTTACGAATTGAGTAGTTTGAGCTTTCAAAAGGCGAGAGTAGCCTTGAATAAGCCTTATTTTTCATTCAAAATAGAAAGCGATGAGAAGGTTACACAAAATCATGAACGGATTATAAAACATCGATCCATACAAAAGAGGCATTTCTAATTAATTAACCATATGAACGAGGCATTGGATTTTATGTCAATCAATATCGTTGTCAAGCTGAAGTTCAAGTATCCAGCCAAATATACAATAACTGTATTATGTTATACAATAAACACAAGCTAACACAAGCATTAGTATGTCATATCTTCACAAATTCATAATAAAAACACAAGTTGCATAACGTAAAAAGAGTACATTAGCACGACTTATCCATCATACGCCACAACTTGTAAGTTCCTAAAAGAAAGTTTTATTCTTTAAGCCCAAAGTTTGGTGTTTTTTATTTTAGGCCAACGAAGTTGAAGCCATATACCATCTAACTCAATCACGAACTGACCAAACCACCCTTATCCTTTTTTCTTAACTCTGTTAACTCCCGGTAGCGTTAGGCGGTTGTTTAGGTGCTATGTACATAATATAAAGAGAACTCAATCCATCAAAGTAAACTTGCAAATTGTCTTCCTCATAACTCAATAAAGTACTAACTTTTATTTTTTATCCATTACAGTGCTGGAACAACATACACTAAAGCAGTGTTCTAAAAATCGCTAGGCGGGGGGCCAGCAGGTTCCTAGCGCCTAGGGGCCTAGGCGGTTTTAGATTTTGTATTATAATTTTCATAATTTACAAAAATTTAGCATAATACATTAATATTTTATCAATTACTTCCAATTTAATGCCAGAATACATATGAAAAATTTATAAACATGAAAAATTAAGTTTGCATTAAAATTTATAATAGCATAAGTTGCATAACATAGAATTTCATAGAGATTAGAGAGAAAAAAGAATTACATACTTGATGAATTGATGGTACCAACTACCAACATAACAAGAGAAATTCAGCTTCAAAAGTCAAAATTACGGCGCTTCCTTTCTCCCTGAGCTCCTAGTCCATCTTTGTGTATAGCCACGTATCCAAAAGAACCTGTATTTTCAATGTTTTAAAAACCAAAATCAACACATATTACAAAGTGCAAGTAAGTATCAATCTGATTCTATTATCAAATATCTATAGCAATTATCAAATATCTTATTCTCCTTCAATCTTAGAGTGAGGCAAAGCAAAGAGCCACAAGCTCATTTAATATATCAGTGAATTGCATGTCCAAAATAAACCCTATACTTAAAAAATCAGCATAGCTGGAACTAGAAGGGATAAATGGAAGCATTACAGGCAGCATATACTTAAAAAAATCAGCATATCTGTATACACTATACAGGTAACAACTTGGATTACAGGCAACATGTCACCCTATACAAAAGAAATCAGCATATCTTTATTTTTTTAATTACACACATTCACCCTATACACATCATACGACTGATTTTTTAATTACAGGCAGCATATTGTTAACCAAAAGTATACAGGCAGCATTAGATGGAAGTATCACAGGCAGCAATCAGCATTACAGGCATTAGATGGAAGAATTACAACCTGCTAAATAATGGACACCCATCTTCCCTTATTTTGCAAAACAAATCTCTACTTACATTGATCAGCAATGGTTACATCACACTTGGGTATTTCAACATTGTTAATCTTCCATTTAATGCTCACCATATTAGAAACACTCTGAACCCCATACCACATCTGGAAATGTTGACAATGAACACATCAAAATCTGCAGATATAGCTAGACATACTGGACTTAACTATTATGTGAGATATAAAGAAACTTGTCTCTTACTCATAAAAGACCACAGATCTGATTTGGATCATTCATACAAAACCCTAAAAAAGAAATACCTCTTTTACTCTAAAATCTACTTGAAATGTCTCCATTAACTCCTATCAAAACATCTCAAAACAATCAAACCAAACACACAGAAATGGAATGATTTTTTGTGATTTTAACCCAAATCGAAAAGGGGAAAACATGGGGTCAAAAGAAAAAATGTAAAATCGACGAAATAAACAAAACCCACAACACAAAAAGCGAATTTAACCGCCGGGAAACTCTTCTTCGTCTTTCCCTTCTTCTTCTTCTTCTCCTTCTTCCCCTTTTCTTTTCTCTCTGTTTTGCAAAACCTAAACTAAAATTTCGATGGGAAAACAAATGGTCGATTGGTTGGTTATTTACAACCAGAGAAAAAAAAAACACCCAGAACCCGCCTAGGCGCCCTGACCGATTTTTCCCTCCGCCCAGCAATTAATCTAGGCGTCTCTCTACCTACTAGGCGGCCGCCCAGGCCGCTTTTTAGAACACTGCTAAAAAGGTAGACCGCTAACAATAAGTCAAAACAACATATAGGAAAATCCCAACTATCTTTTGAACCGATGCCAACTTTCTACCAAATAATTTACACCCAAATCTTTCAGATAACTGGGTCCCAAGTTTGTTTAGAAATCACACTAACCAAGGGGAAGATCCAAAGAATAAAATAATAATTAAAACAAAACACAACTCTAAATCAAAATTTATGTAAGATCTCCAAATTGCTCACCTTATAACTTCAAAATCCCGATTTGAAAACAAAAATAATAGAAAAAAAAAACTTGAGAAAGCAAAAAATGCTAGATGTTATTCTCAAGATAGACAATCGTATCATGCACATATCAAAGAAGAGAAAATGCTATATACTGCCTAAAGCCTTAACTGTTCTACAATATGATTAGCTTTCAAAAACATCATTCCAAAGGCTTAGCAGCGGAAAAACTGGTGACCTTGTCAATTTTAGAGCACCCAACTAACGTTCTAGTCATTATTAATGAAAACTAGAATTGAAAATGCATTTGAAACAACAACGCTCCATACACTACTGAAGTCCATATAGTAGTTACAATTAAACCAATTCCAATCAGCACCGTTTTAGGATTTAGCCAAATCAATTTTAAGCAATGGCCCTAAATCTAATTGTATTTCAGGTTTGGGAATGGTAACCAAAAATAACAATGTAGATTGGTGTCATTAATCATCATTAATATAGAGAATTTGAAATCTAGCTGAGAGTAAAAGAGACATCTAATCATGTGCATTTCATACCCAATGAGGTCATGGATGTGAATTTCAAACATAGCACACAAAAATTTCTCCTCAGTGTATCACTTCCTAGAACATGCAATCAAATCAACAGTTCAACAACAATATAAACATAAACAGTAAAAATCACCCAATGGGGTTGAGCCGAAAAGAAGAAGATGGGCCAAAGTAAAAAAAAAAAAAAAAAAAAAAAAAACCTTGGTAGGGGAGATTGTTTGTGTACACCACCACCTCCTTCAACAGCGTAGCAGCGAAATACCCTTTGTGGAATTCTATCAAACGAGCAATACTCATATCGTGAAAAGCAAGAAGAAGGACAATAACCCCTTCTTCTAAGAGAGGTGAGAGAAGGGGATATGAAGCCAGATGCATTAGCCTTTTTTAAAAGTCCGTGAAGTTTGAGAAATAGAAGAAGAGATGGATTGTGAATTAGCTAGCTAGCTGCTTAAGATGAAAATGAAAGAGAGAATGCAGAGAGACAGAGAGATGAAGGAGGTGTTGGGTAAGAAAGCATGGATGCAGTTGTTGTTGTGGTTGATTTTTGGAGTACAACCCCAAAGGAAAGGAGACGGGCGAAGATGTCAAAGCAAAAGAAGTTTGCAGCTTACTAACTACAAATGCAGAGAGGGAGAGAGATCGACTCTTTAATCGAGTCTGGTAAAACGCCCATTCTAGGGAGCGAGTCTTGACTTCCCCTGAAAACCTCAACATCCAACTTTGTTGTGAGAGGGAATTACCTCCTCACGCCTGACGTGCCTCCCTTCCAACCTCTAGTGTTTGCTCGCACCGTTCTGGTGGGTGTACCCATGTTCCCGGGTTTTGTTCAGTATTATTAAAAGAGAGAGGCTACACAGCGAGGAAATGGGCGAGGGGAGTGAGGTGGCGGGGGTGGGAGCCGTTCATTCCGCTCGGGATGCGCGCACGAAAAGTCAATGCACGCATCTCGAGTGAGATGAATGGCTCTCACCCCGACACCTCACTTCCCTCGCCCAGTTCCTCGACACTTAGAATTTCTGTTATTAAAAAGTAGAGAAAGGGATTTAAGAAGAGTGATTCTAGCCAGCGAGGAAAGGAGAGAGGGAGAGTGTGGGCCGCCATCTTTCTTGGGATGTGTGTCGATATTTTTCATGCGCACGTCCCGAAAGAGATGGACGGTCCCCACCTTCCCTCTCTCCAAACCTCGCTGATTTCCCCGCCCTCGACATTTAGAATTCCTCATTTAAGAATGTTTGAATCACGTAGGGAAGAGGTGAAGTATGGTGTCACTTAGAACATATCTAGATTGGTAAGTTAATGGAGGGTGTAGATGAAAGGAACGATCGTTGAGAACTTGAATGAAAATATCATCAAGCTTGGATTAGGCAATGATATGTGGAAAAATTGCATTGCTTGAATAACCAAAATTCATGTAACCGACCCCAAGAGTATCGAAAATGAACTTTGATGATGATGATGTATAGTGCATCTACACGTAATTTTTAGTTTTTCTTAGTTATAGTTTTTGTGAATTTGGTTGGTGAGTTAAGTGAGTAATAAATTTTGTATGACATGTTAGTAACTAAGAGTGTGTTTGGTTGGAAGAAATCTTATTCCATGTGAATCTATGAGAGGATCTCTACATTAATGCTAAATTGAGATAACACTCATCATCCATCATTAAATTTTGTAATCAATAGCTGTAATGAAATTTGTATGAACATGAGAACATACTCTTTGGTTTCTCAAAAGCATGTGATTTTCATGTTCATTGGAATTTTATTATCACAATTGATCATAAAATCTAATAGTGGATTGGTGATTAAACCTTAAATTATCTTAGATGTAAGTGGTTACCTCATGGATTCCAATGTAGTATGATTTCAGACAACCAAACACACAAAAAGTGACCGGCAACTTTGACAACACGATGGCAACTTTATATAGGATTATGTTAGATTTTCACGTATTTTGGAGATATGACATGTGAGTAAATCTTGCAAAATAAAACCCAAGGATTAATGGAGAATAATGAACCATTCATTTTCCAACCCAAATCTAAAAACAAGAGCCTCTCCCCCTTCCTTCCCCTTCCTCTTTATTTTAGTATTTGAGTTTGAAAAAATTCAGAAAGGTCTAGGGTTTGTTAGACTTGTCATTCATGTTTATTTATACTTTAAAAGAACCAATCAAGAGAATTAATTAATGTTTATGTTTCATAAATCGTAGCAACATTCTAATATAGTTGTTGTTATGGTAGTAGCTTCCTTTACCCAAGAAACTAAAACTACTTTCTTTCTTTTGATTAATCATTGCAAGTATTATGTGTATGTATTTCTATAGCTTTTGAATCAAGAATGTTATTTTTAGCAATTTTTCGATTTCCAAACTTTTATTGTGTCAATCTTACCAAGTGAAACTAAGGATGGCAACGGGGCGGATTGGGGCGGATTTGAACAAATCCATCCCCGCCCCGTCAGAATTAACGGATCCTCAAATCCACTCCACCAATCCGTTTATACATTTACTTAAAAACCACCTCCGCCCCGCGCGGATTAGCGGATATCTGCCCTGCGCAAATATCTATTAAAAAAAATTTCTCTGATACAAAAATTTACTTCATTCCTACAAAATTCAATCCTAAAAATTACTTCATTCATACAAAATATAGTAAGAATCACACAGAAATTACAACAGATCTCTGATACAAAAAAAATTTCGATCAAACATACAAAAAATTACAAAAAAAAAAAATTTCAGATTTAAACATACAAAAAATTACAAAAAAAAATAATAAAAATTCAGATATCAGATTATACAAAAAATTACAAAAAAAATATAAATTCGATCAAACAAATCTCAGATCTGATATCGGATCAAGACCTGAGATCTGAACTCAGATCAAGATCTTTGATCTGATCTCAGATCTAATCTCAGATCGAAAATCTGGGAAGACGGGGAAGGGAAGAGAGAAGAAGGCGGGTGTCACGGAATAGTAATCCGTGCGGCACTAGCGATCCAATTCACTAGTATGCCTATGAGTAGTTACTTTGACGGGCACAAATATTAACTTGAGAATGCACAATATCAATCTGTAGACAATATAATAATGCACAATAGTCAGTAAAAACTATCATTCACATTCAATAGATTACAATGGGGAGGAACGTTCGGAAGGACGTTGCTCAAGACTAGTTCGATGCTGTCGATCGATGGAAATACAAGTTTGAAGTTGAAAAGCAATGCAAAGAAAACAATAAAAATGCTAGCGGTACAGTCTGGCCCGACTATGCAATGGAGGCAACACGTCCTCACAGTCAAGAGCTCAAACATTCCCCCTATAATATAGATGCTAAGCATTTGGGCACTTTTCAAAAGGGAACATTGAGTTTTGAGACCATTAGGAAAGTCTTGAAAGGCCTCTGACCTTGGGTTTACCTGACCAACAGTACTAGTCCTGACACTCTCCCACACTTAATTTGCTGACGCCCTCGCAGCGAACTTTTCCAAGTACTCTTCCAGCTTTGAGAGGTATGGCAGCAGATGCTCGACTGGCTCCCAACTGATCTCTGAAGGAGGTTCATCCTGGCACTTGACCAAATACTCTCTATCCGGGCATGTGTTGTTGATGAGGCGGTCAGCTAAGATTTCTTCCACTGCTCGATCTGGCTTAGTAGGATGCTTAGGCAATGCTCGTGTAGATACATTTCTTGTGGGATCAGTGGCATCTGCATGGTAGGACTTCAAGTTACTTGTATGGAAGACATGATGGGTGAAACAGAGCCAATGTGGTAACTTGACGCGATAGGAGACTTTGCCGACTTTCTCAATAATCTGTACCGGTCCCTCATACTTGCGAAACAAATTGTTGTGTGCTCTAGCTGTCCTTTTATACTTGTTGAACATATCTAGCTTCACCAATACCAAGTCCCCGACTTCAAAAGGATCAATTCGTCGTTTCTTGTCAGCCCATTTCTTCATGTGACGGGAGGCTTTCTCAAGATAGGCTCGAGCAACTTCAATGTTTTTCTGCCAGGCTTTGACAAATTCAAGAGCTCTTGGGCTGGGTCCATGGTATCCGGTAAGTACTGTATGTGGTGTCAATGGTTGCTGACCAGTAACCAACTGAAAGAGGCTGGAGTGAGTAGTTGAGCTCTTTTGTAAGTTGAAACAGAATTGTGCAACATCAAGTAGTCCCACCCAATTTTTCTGGTTTGCACTTACAAAATGACGAAGGTATTCTTCAAGCATAGAGTTAATGCGCTCAGTCTGTCCATCAGATTGGGGATGTTGGCTTGTCGACATATTAAGTTTGGATCCCAAGAGCTCGAACAACTCCTTCCAGAACTTTCCTGTGAAGCGAGCATCACGGTCGCTAACAATGTTTTCGGGCAGTCCCCAATACTTCACTACATGCTTGAGGAACAATTGCGCCGTATCTTCGCCTGTGCAAGTCAATCCGGTCGGCACAAAGGTCACATACTTTGAGAATCGGTCAACAACTACAAGGATACTCCTAAAATCCTCCACTTTCGGTAACCCCGTAATGAAGTCCATGGAAACGCTTTCCCAAGGACGAGTTGGAACAGGCAGAGGCTCTAGTAAGCCTACTGGGCGATCTCTTTCAACCTTATCTTGCTGGCAAATAAGACATGTTCGAACATAGGCCGTTACATCCTCCTGTATCTGCGGCCAATAGTACCCCTCTCTAACAATGCAAGTGTTCGTCTCCAGCCTGGATGTCCCGCCCAATGGGTGTCATGGCATTCTCTCAAAAGTTCTTTTCTCAAACCCGAAGTTCTCGGAACATAGATGCGATTACCAGTTGTGAGTATTGCTCCATCTTTTATCCATAACCGTCGAGTTTTGCCCTGCTTGATCAACTCTGTAATGGCCATCGCTTGTGGATCTGTCTGTAGGCCTACTTTGATCTTCTCCAAGATGGTGTGACTCGGACCAGTATGGGTTAGCACTGCAAGGTCTGCCCTTCTACTGAGTGCATCAACTACATTGTTAGTGCGCCCTGGCTTGTATTCCAATACTAAGTCAAATTCTGCTAATTTTTCCTGCCATCGAGATTGCTTGGAGGTTAGCATCTTTTGAGTAAGGAAATGGCTTGCTGCAGCATTATCCGTTTTAACAAGAACTTGAGATCCCAAGAGGTAGTGTCTCCACACCCGTAAACAATGTACAATGGCTAGCAATTCCTTTTCCTGAGCTGAGTAACAGGACTCTGTATCATTCAACTTTCGACTCTCATATGCTACCGGGTGACCATCTTGAAGTAAAACTCCCCCTAAGGCATAATCAAATACATCTGTTTGTACTTCAAAGGGCTTGGTGATGTCTGGCAAGGCCAATACTGGATCTTTCATCACGGCCAATTTCAAGTCTTGGAATGAAGCTTCACACTGCCTATCCCATTCCCATGTTCGGTCTTGTTTCAACAAATTTGTCAGGGCAACAGCTCTCTTAGAGTAGTCCCTTATGAAGCGACGATAATAGTTTGCGAGTCCAAGGAAAGAACGTAGTTGAGACACGTTCTTAGGAGAGTTCCAATCATGGATTGCCTTGACTTTCTCCATGTCCATCCGAATCTTGCCATTGTCAATAACATGACCCAAGAAATTGATCTGGGTCTGGCCGAATGAGCATTTTTCCTTCTTGACAAAGAGATGATTATCCCTAAGGATTTGGAACACTTCTCGCAAATGATGTAGGTGTTCTTCTATAGTCCCACTATAAATCACAATGTCGTCAAGATAGACAACCACAGACTTGTCCAGAAGGTGACGGAACAGGCCATTCATAAGGGTGCAAAATGTAGCTGGAGCATTGGTCAAGCCGAAGGGTATTACTAGGAACTCATATGACCCATATCTAGTAGAACAAGCAGTTTTGAGTTCGTCACCAGCAGCAATGCGGACCTGATGGTAACCTGATCTCAAGTTGAGTTTTGTGAAGTATCTGGCGGATCCAAGTTGGTCGAATAAGTCTGTAATGAGCGGCAGCGGGTATTTGTTCTTTATAGTGACTTTGTTCAAGGCTTTATAATCAACACAAAGGCGAAGACTGCCATCATGTTTCCGCTGAAAAAGAACAGGTGCCCCATAAGGTGCTTTAGAGAGTCGAATGAATTCCGACTCCAACAAGCCATCTAGTTGTGTTCTCAATTCGGTCAGCTCTGGAGGGCTCATGCGATATGGACTACGTGCGGGTGGCTTGGCACCAGGGACTAACTCAATTTCGTGATCAATGAGCCTTCTGGGAGGTAGATTCTTTGGCAATTCATTCGGCGGCATCACTTCGCTGATGTCAGCAATAACTTGGGCAATTTCCTCTGGGATTTTGCTAGTATCATCTTCCATCTCTAGCTTTTCCATAGCTAAGTATGTATCTTCTTCTTTGGCCAAGCATCTCTTGACTTGGAGCGCCGACAATATTCTATCATGAGTTGTTGGTCGAATTAAGGTTGGTACAATGCGTAGTCTGGGTCCGAAAAATCCCAAGGAGTCCATGAAAGGTAATGGTCCTGCTGCAGCTACTCGGAAGAATTCTTGGCCAAGAATCACCTTAAAATCATCAAGTGGAATGGCCAAGAAGTTTGATCTTCCTTCCCATGAACCAACCTGTAGTGGCACAGCTCTAGCCATACCATTAATAGAGATTGCCTCAGAGTTGACAGCTTTCAACTTACCCACATCTCCTTCTAAGTTCAGACCCACACGTCTAGTTTCATCTGGGGCAATAAAATTGTCTGTCGCTCCGGAATCCAACAATGCTTAGAAAGGGAACCCATTGATAGTGATGTCCATGTATTGCAAAGCCTTCTTGTGTGGGTGCTCATACATTTCTCCTTTGACAGCATTGAGCTTGCGTAGAGCTCCCATCTGGGAGGTCTCACTGTTGGTGGGGTTCGAGCTCGATGTGGTTGAGTTAGAAGGTTCTGCTTGAAGCAAGGACATTAATGAGTGTAGAGATGGTTTTGATGGACATTTGCCTGTTGGGTGATCCCTGCTATTGCAAAGAATGCATGGGGCAGGGGCAGATGGTCTACACTGCCAGAGTAGTTTTGTCCTCCTTTGTTGTTGTAATTTGAGTTGTTAGAGCTGGCATTTCAATTTTTGTTGGAACTCCAATTCTAGTTGGACGGGCGAAAATTGTAGTTTACTCGGTTCTGACTTGAGTTTCCCCAGTTTTGGTGAGGTGAGCGAGCATTCAACCCTAAGCTTGAATTGGTACTGCCAGTTCTAGCTGTGGAGTGATTGAGTTAAGTGGATCCAGTCATGGGCATATAATCGCTAAACCTTTCTGCTGCCGCAATAACACTTGTAATATCTGTCACCTTCTGCCTTTGCAATTCTGCTTGTAGAAGCGGCTGAGGTTGTTCCATGAAACAGAAAACTTTGTCCTTCTCAGACATGTCTCGAATATCTAGCAAGCAAGTTGAGAATTGTCGGACATAGTCTCGAATATTGCCTGTCTGTTTGATGGTGTGGAGCTTCCTCTTTGCTAAGAAATCAGTGTTCTCAGGCAATAATTGATTTCTGAGTTCCTTCTTGAGGTCTGACCAAGTTCTAATAAGGATGCGACACTATTCCATATCTGCATATTTGGTTCTCCACCATAGTTTTGCATCACCTGCTAAGTACATGGTCGCCATGGTAACCTTGGCTTCTTCGGATTCGGGGTTCACCGCGCGAAAATACTGCTCCAGATCAAACAAGAAGTTCTCTACTCCTTCCCATCTCGTGCCCCAGCATACGACTTTTGCTCGGGCACTTTCATCCTATGGTGATCAGTCGTCCCTGTGGCCTTAATAAGCAAGCCAACCCTTGCAAATAAGTCTTCCAACTGTAATTGGAAGTCACTCATCACCTGAGCTGTGGGGTGAGGCGACTCTTCCATAGCGACTGTCCGCCCCTCTAAGTTATCAACGTGCTCAGCCAGCGAATCCACTCTGTCTACCAGTGAAAAGAGTCCATCCAACCGACTAATCTGTTCTCCCAAAGTGTTCAACTGGTCCATTCTGCTTTCTAATCTATGCATTCGACTAGCCTGTCGTTCCTCCATAGCGCTAAGGCGCTCATTTAGTTCCTGCATCCTGGTTTGCATTCAACAAGCTCTGGTTCTGATACCAATTGTCACGGACTAGTAATCCGTGCGACACTAGCGATCCAATTCACTAGTATGCCTATGAGTAGTTACTTTGACGGACACAAATATTAACTTGAGAATGCACAATATCAATCTGTAGACAATATAATAATGCACAATAGTCGGTAAAAGTTCTCATTCACATTCAATAGATTACAATGGGGAGGAACGTTCGGAAGGACGTTGCTCAAGACTAGTTCGATGCTATCGATCGATGGAAATACAAGTTTGAAGTTGAAAAGCAATGCAAAGAAAATAATAAAAATGCTAGCGGTACAGTCTGACCCGACTATGCAATGGAGGCAACACGTCCTCACAGTCAAGAGCTCAAACATTCCCCCTATAATATAGATGCTAAGCATTTGGGCACTTTTCAAAAGGGAACATTGAGTTTTGAGACCATTTGAAAAGTCTTGAAAGGCCACTGACCTTGGTTTTACCTGACCAACAGTACTAGTCCTGACAGCGGGGAAGGGAGGGGAGAGGGAGGCGGCGGGTTTGGGTTGTTCCTTCGAAGCAGAGCAGAGAGATGGAGAGGAGACACCCTTCGAGACTTCGAGTGCCCGTGAGGAGACGACCCATGGTCCGTGAGAAGAAAAAGAAGACACTGGCCTTCGCTGAAGGGGACGACCGGCTTCGCTGAAGGAGACGACCGCCTTCGATCTGTCGCTGAGTTCACTGAAGGAGGCGACCAAGCAGACAGAGACTTCGCTCTGTCGTTGAGAGTGAGAAATTCTGAGAAAGGGGAGGCTAATTGTGAGATACTGACTCAGTGAGGGTGATAATCTCTCATCTCTGTGATTGTGAAGGAGGGAGGCGGTGTGAGAAGGGAGGGGAAGAGAGCGATGCGTGTGAGTGAAACTGTGATTGTGAAAGGGTTAATCCCTTTATATAGTTGAAGGGCAATTTTATAAATTTACCGATTAAACGGATATCCGTGGGGCGGATATGGTTAAATCTGTATCTGCCTCGAACAGTCAACATATATTCTTTGGATACCCGAAACCACCCGAAAACCCATTCAGCTATATCCAAATCCGCCCCATATGGATTGGATGGGGCAGATATCCGTGAAAATCCGCCCCACTGCCAACCCTAAGTGAAACCATGCGGAAGCAAAACAAACCTGTGAAAAAAGATACCGAGATGTACAACAAAGATGATGGGGAAGGAAATAGACTCCGGTAATCAAATCTTTTTTAGACATTGGTAATAAAACTCTGGCATCCCCCCTCCCCACCCCATCTCATAAGAGCAAAACAATGGATAGGTTTATTTCCGGATTTTAGTCAAATCTGATTTTGTAAATAAAATCTTATAGATTCTCATTTTACAATAGTATGGTATCTGTTGTTCAATTAATGGTTTTTAAGCAAAGATATGATTTGGGTTTCTGTCAATAATTACATCAAGAAAATTCATTTCATGCCAAGGGAATAAATTTATATTTCCTGTTTGCATTACATTCATGGTAATGTCATTAATTTTATCAGACAAAACATAACATGTATCTGGAACCAATTGTTGAGTTAGAGACCCAGTTGGTTTTGGACCTCCAAGATGGTCTCAGCAGAGTTGCGAAGCCTTGCTGTCTCCTCGTCAGTCAAGTGCACATTGGTGAGACCCAAAACCCCAGTTCTACCAAGTTGGGAGGGCAAACTTAGGAACACATCCCCTCCATCAATCCCATAGAATCCCTTGGCAAGAACTGAGACTGGATGGATTTTTCTCTGGTCCCTTAGTAGGGTTCTAGCTAAGTTAGCTACAGAGTAGCCAATTGCCCAAGACGTGTAGCCTTTGAGACTTATAACCTCGCCCGCGCTCTCAATTACAGCTTTGTGAATTTTCTCTAGTGTCTCCCTTTCATATGCGATCTCTTGCTTTTCCAGGAAGCTTAGTATTGGTACACCCCCTACACTGATGCTGGACCAGAGCGCAACAGAACTATCACCATGTTCACCAACTATATATGCCTGAAAGACCAAAATTTTAAACATTTTAGAAATAGTCCCACTTAAGACATGTTCAGATAAATTACTTTATTAAAAAAAATGACATTTTTTTTTTTATATAATGATATTGTGTGCATGTCTCTTCGACTGTTTAAAACCATGTTATACTATAAAAACTCTTTAATACTGAAAACGATGATTATATATTGCGTTGAGGTAGCAACTTTTTGTGAATGCCAAATTTTTTGAGATACAAATGCTTATGACAAGTTTAAATATTGAAAAAAAAGGGAAGCTCTGTCAAATTTTTATATATATTTTTAATTTTTGTAAAAAATTCATCTTTATATTCTTCTGAACCGAATGTGCCATGCATTTTGTTTGCCCTAATTAAATTATGTTTCTTCAACTGCTGCTTTACTAAACCGGGCATCAATTTCAGCCAAAACTCACTTGGACAAACATGAGATATTTCTTATATTGAATTCTTTCTGTTTTATTTTTAGTTAAACTGGCATTTAGTGGAGATTAAATTCCTTAGCACATTAGTTGCGTTGATCAGTTTTATTAACATTGTTTTACTATTCAAGAGTATTAACTTTTACAAGATTAATTCATCATAATTGTTGTAATAGTCAATTATGCGAGTGTTTTTTGAAATGTGAGTATTCGACGTAGCTGTGAAGGTAGATGTAATATCATATCTTCATCATCAGATTGGTTCTTCTTTCTTCTTCTTCTTCTTCTTCCTCTCGATTCTCATTCTCTAATCTCATCAGATGAATTCGTTTTTATTTGATTGAAATGTTTGGGATGAGATTTGGTTGTGTTGTAAATTTGATTTTGGTGTTTCTTTTGTGATTGGTTCTGGAATTTGTGGTTACAAATCTGCAATTAGATTTCTATTAGGGAAACATGTATGATGGTTGGTAAAAATTGGGGATTTTGTTTCTGCTATGTGGAAAACAGTGGGAAAAACTCTGATGTGCTGGTAATTCCCAAGAAGCAAAGATCATTGGATGTTCATAGTCTGTATGTTGAGAAATCTAGGGGTTTGGAAGAGGGTGGGGGTAGTGGGTTCAAGAGGAAGAGGAAATCATTAGGGACCTCTCAGGGAGTTGGGAGTTTAGGTAATAAATATGAGTTGCTATGAGAGATTACAGTGCAATTAGCAACAAGAAGCTTTGGTGAAGGATTCATGGGAGATTATGAAGCCAAACATTGGTGAATTGAGTATTCAGTCGTATCGAACGTAAGTTTTTATTCATTTAAGCAATTAAATTTCAGATTTATAGATATTTGAACACTACATTTTGATCCATGCAGACTCCTTATGTTTCTTGATACCTATTGATTCTAAGTTTGCTTTCATAGTTTTCAGGTTTGATTGTGCCTAGAAAATGGTACTAATTTTCACATCGATATAGCCCCAGAGGCGAATGCGCTTTTCTCTTTTCTTAAGGAGAATGATGAGATCTATGCGAACAATCCTAGACTGAAAGTCAATGCTATGAAAGTTTTTCAAATGGTCAGTGCTTCTTAACTCATTCATTTCATCTTTATTTAGCCTTCTATTGTCAGCAGTTTATTTGGTTAGCACAAAATCTTCAAAATAATGTAATTTTTTGATTGCATGTATATAGAAGATATTTCAGTAGTCATGTTATTTTAACCATAACATGATAATAACATTGTTAATGTTAGAAATACCAATGTTACAGTTGAGAACCAAATACTAAAACTCTAATTACTGTCATTGTTATTATATTGTTATTATAGTTGTCATTGTTATTATAGTTGTAAAATAAGGTGTATTTAACTGGAATTGGATCAGAGTTGTGAAGCTGTTGTTCAGCTTCGAAAGACGGGTGGGGTTGTGCTTCCTGAAAATACTCTCAAGCATTTAGGATCGGTGCATCACAAGAAGGGCATTACTGATCCCCAGTTTGAGGTATACTTCTTATAACTTTTTCCAAATGCCATTTTGCTTCCTATGACATAGCAGGATGTGAATTATATTATTTGGTTTTTTTTTTATATGTGTTTTTTTCATCAAATTTCAGGTGATTGGTGAATCGTTGTTGAAGACTATCAAGGGAGCAGTAGGAGAGAAATGGAGTGATGAAATGTGCGGTGCCAAGGATGGATTTGTACCCAGTGCTCAATGGGTAGATCAATTGGTAAGCATTTGTCTCTTTTTCCCCTAATTTTTACTATCCCCAAAAAGCTTGCTCTATGCACAAATTTTTAACATGAGATTATTAACATTGTTTGCATTAATGAGTATTGAATTTTTAGTTTTTGAAGTTAGTTTAACGTAATTGTAACATACAATTGAGCAATTTTTTTTTTAAATTAACTAAAAACCCATGTTGCAAATATTTGATATAACTTTAAAGGTACGATGTACTTATGTCGTGTTCATGGCATTGATTGCCATTATAAGTTTTATGACAGGTTCAAACAGGTTTCAATATTGAAAAATACAGGGGAAACTCTGTTGAAATTTAGACTTTTTTTTATTGTTTATGACATTGATTGTCATTATAGTCACTTATGTGAATGATAATTTCTTATGACATGACATTGAAAATATTTATGTAAATTTATATTATTAATAATTAAGAAAAATGATAGATAACTCATAATTCTTAATAAAGGTGATATAAAATTTAAATAGGCTTAACAAGGTTTATGAACGCCTGACAATTGTCAGGTGTCTTGATTATCTTTTGCAAAATGGGGTTGGCCATTGGTGGAGATAATGGATTAAGAAACATATTTCCTTTGTTGGTGCTGGTTAACATGTCTCTAGCAGGTTTCTTTCACAGCCCATAGGCTTAACAAGGGGACCCGGTGTCCCCATTTTGTTTAAATTATTGGTGGATGGGCTTGAGAAGGGGACCCGGTGTCCCCATTTTCGAGTTTACGGTGGGTGTTCGTACTTCCTTTTAGGTGCTTTTATCCTCTCTAAACTGGTTTGGGATCTCTTTCTGGATAGATCTGCTATCTAGAAAAACAAGTACATGCTTAAGGGGCAGACTCACTGATTAAAAAAGCACTTTGAAAATGTAAAGGTGTATTTCTTCCCTTTGAGTTTTTGTTTACTGAAATTGATGTTTTGGGGATGGTTTGAGCTACTTGAAATTGTGTTTTTTAGATGAATTTTTTTGTTGATTATATTGAGTTTATAGTTTAGTTGGAGATGTTAATGTTGTGCTCTAAAGTTATGGAAAGTAGAAGAAAGGGGGGTGTTTTTTGTTTTTGTAGTAGAAAGGGAAATGAAGGGTTGCTATAAGTTGATGTATGAGGACTGATGGGTGTGGTGGACTACAAAAATGGGAGATATGTTTGGTGGACTCAAAGAAAAAAAGGAAAAAGATATTAGATGAAATATTTTTTGGTTCATTTTCATAATTTTCTTATTCAGGATGTCCTTATGATAAAGTGTGGCAAGATTTCACGTTGTCTTAGTGTTGTTGTAGCATCTTTCTTATTTGATTACAATTAGACAAGAATCGTTGGCTTTCCATTGGGGTAATTGAAGAAGAAGAAGAAACAACTTTTGCCAAAAAAACTTGACACTCAATTATAAAGATGGCTGTCATTATCCTTATCCCTGACCTAAAACCTATTAGTTTGGTGGCGAGTGCGTGCAAAATATAGCCAAAATGCATCCAACTTATTAGGCTTAAAAGAGTGATTTCTAACTTGGACTGTGTGTGTGCAAAATATAGCCAAAATGCATCCAAAATATATTCAATGTGTGTGTTGGACTGTGTATTACATTCTTATAACAGTTTCAGACAGATTTCAATATTGAAAAAACAGGGGAAACTCTATCGAAATTTTGTAATTGTCCAAAGTGTGTAAGTTTCACATTCTTCAAAATATTACAATTTTTTTATTCCTAATGGTATTGTGTGTGACATTGATTGCCATTATAGCAATTTTTTTCAATTGGTAAAGTGAAAGGCACAATCAGATTTTAATGATGCAATATTCATTAGGCACGGAACTGGATGGACTCTCTCAAAACAGAGCGTAACATGTTTGTTGTTGCTGTTGCTGTGCTGCGTTACTACTGCGATGCGATTGCTGCTCCTGCTGCCGCTGCTGCTGCTGCTACTTAGTGGCGTTGCGGTGCTGTTGTCTGTCGCAGCGTTGTGGACAAGTACCGAATGAGGCTGTTTTGTTTGTTTTTCTGAGTGCTGCGGTTTTGATTAGCTTGCGGTCAGCTGAGATGCTGCGGCACGCGGTTGGAGAGTGTGTATGCAGGTTGTTTTGGGCAGTCCGGTGTACTTTCGGGCTTTGTCGCAGGAACGCGCGTAGTGCTGCGTGTTATACGACTGCGAAACAGAGATTGCGGGTGTTGTTCGGGTTGCTGGAGCTGATTGTGAGCGGATTTCAGGTGTTTTTGCTTTAAGTTTTGTAATGGTTTTTCATTGTTTTTCGTTTTTTTTCTCATTTGGCTTTCATACGGGTAACGTCGTAATGTACCCCCGTAGCGTTTGTATGTCATTTTTTTGATAAGTAATTAAGGTCTGGCATTCCATAAAAAATGTTGATTTCGCGAAATTGATTCAGCATTGGTTCCTATCGCAGTGTTTATGTTTATTATTGTTGTGTATTTTCATCTCTAAGTGAAATTTGCTTGGGGCACATTGTTTCAACTGGAGTTTGTCTAAAATTGAATTTCTTTGTTCACAAATTGCTGTAATTTTTTGTTGTCAGGGATTTATAGTTTGTCTAATCTGTTGAATTCTCTCTAACACTGTAGTCTGGGATTTAGATTTTGTCTAGAAAGGCAACCAAAAAAAGAAACTCAAGGTATGATTGAATCCCTCTTGGATGATTTTTGGGTATTCTCATCTCGCTGATTTCCCTCTCTAAATCATTGATATTTCTCATCTAGCTTATATATATTTCTAAAAATTTGGAGCGGAGGATTTAAAGGATTAAATATATATATATATATATTGAAAAACTAAAATAAATATAAATAAGCAGAGCAGGAGAAAAATGCAAAGACACCACACCTGAACATCCTGCGCATTGACATCGAGATGATCAGCAATCAAGAAGCGAAACCTAGACGAATCAAGATTAGTCCCAGATCCAATGACACGGGTAGCAGGAAACCCAGAAAGCTTCCAGGCGACGTAAGTCAAGACATCAACCGGATTGGACACAATCAACAAAATGGTGTCTGGAGAATAGTGTGCCAAAGGTGGTACAATAGCTCGAAAGAGTTGAACATTCCTTTGTAACAAATTGAGCCTAGACTCTCCAGGTATCTGCCTTGCCCCTGCAGTGACTATACAGAGATCAGATCCTTGAGTGATGCTGTAGTCGACTGAAGCTAGGATCTTAGTGCGTGGCAAGAAGGCAGCTGCATGCTGGAGATCGAGCATCTCACCACGTAGTTTATCAGGTTTGGCATCCACGAGAGCAAGAACGTCAACGAGGTCTTGTGTTAGGATGGTTTGAGCTATGGCCATGCCTACGTTGCCTGTGCCGATTACTGAGATTTTGGTGGGGCGAGTGGTGGAGGGATGTGGTGGAGAGGTTTGGTTGATGGGCTTGAAGAAGGCTTGAGCTATGTCTAGCCCACCTGGGCCCAAAGAAGCTGATGAAGATGATTTCTCCATTGATGATGGATTGGATGTTCTAGACTGCTGTAAACTAGGTAGATATATAGATTGTAGTAGAGAGGAATAGAGAGGGAGAATGGAATAGAAACTGTGTGCGTGAGAATGGTTTTTTATACTGAAGGAGGGCCCAGGGTGGTTGGGTAAGTGGGTTGAATTGAATGAATAAAGAATCATAAAGTGGAAGGAGGGAACATGGAAACTGGGAGAGTGAATTATTTTATTTCATTCAAAGTCACTGGTTGGACGGAAAGAAATTTTTTTGAAAACCAATGTTAGATCTGCATTTGGAGTCGCGCCTAGACAGACAGGTCTTTGTTTGAATGTATAATATTCAAGATTCTGTAAAAATTAGTCAATAAAATGTAGGATACGTATTAATTACTTTACGTACAAGAGGAAATGAAACCAAGGAATGTACGGACGGTTTACAGATGAGAAAGAGCGATTCTAGATGTCGAAGAAATGGGCGAGAGAGGGGCTTTGTAAAAAAAAAAAAAAAAAAAAAGGGTGCGGGGATTCAAAAATTTGGAGGAGAACGAAGAAATGGCCGAGCTCTTCTCATTTTCATTCTCCAGCTTAGAGCTAGCCCTTCCTTTCCCTCTCTCTATTTTCCATCTCAACACCCTCCCCCTCAACAAAGCTCTCTCTCTCCACCCTTTCCCATCATCGACTCAAACGAAGCCAGAAAAGAAGTAGGAGAAGAGAATAAGTTCTCCCTCGTCCCTTCCCTGACGCAAAAGCTAAGATAAGCCAGAGAATAATAAGGAGAAGAGAAGAAAAGAAGTTCACCCTCGTCCCTTCACTCTCGCAAAAGTTAAGGTAAGTCTTCCCTTCATTTCTAGATCTAGGGCTTTTAGATTTAGGGTTTCTTATTTTAGATCTAGAGTTTCTTCTTGTAATTCTGTTCTTCTGAAAAGGTGAATTACGAAATACTGCTCCTCTTATTTTTAGATCTAGGGTTTACGATTTTTTTTCAGAAATACTGTAATTTTCATAAATGTGTATGTCTTTCTAATTTTGCAGAAATTTTCCAGAAATGTTAATTTACGATTTTTTTTTCAGAAATACTGTAATTTTTAGAAATGTGCTATGTCAAACAACAAGATGCATTTCTGATTTTGCAAACAACAATAAATGTGTATGCCTTTCTGTTTTGCAAACAATAAGATGCATTCTAGTTGCTATTTGTTAAGATACATTCTGAGGGAGGTGTATTGTATCTGGATTTTGTGGGCAATTTAATAAATTTCATGGATTTTAAAAATCCAAGTGTATTCAATTTGGATTTTAAAAAATCTACAAAAGTCTAGGGGTATTCAATCAGGATTTTAAAAAGTCTTTCTGAAATCCACAAAGTCTAGGGGTATTCAATATGGATTTCAGAAAATCCACAAAAGTTTAGGGTATTCAAAATATCATTCATATTTATGGATTTGGAAAATCATGGATTCTCATGGACTTTGTAGTGTTAGATATAAATAACAAAGTTCAATAATTTGCCAGCCTCCATATCAAAGATTTCAACGTGAAAAAAAGTCTCCCAAAGTTCTTTGTTTTTTTATTGAATAAAATGAAGCAAACAAATAATATAGTTATAACATGCTTAATTTATTCATATAGTTAAACATGACCTCCCCCCCCCCCCCAACCATCCTTTCTCTTTTGTTTTCCCTATTTATGACTTTTGATTTGATGAAAGGATCAGACAAGGGAAGTGCCAATTTCTACATACAAGTGAACACCAATCAAAGATGAACTCGTGAAAGGATATGTCCCCGATCTTCGTATGGGAGTTTCCCCATCTCCATGTCCTCCGTTTAAAAGACGAAAAATCTGTTTCAAACACCTAATTTTCCCTTCAAAAAGACACATTCCCTGCCTCCATAAAGGCCACGTCAACACATGAGGACTTGTTCTTTGCCAACCCATCTAATTCATAGACAATGTTGTCATCTGAGTTGTTCCTTTCCAATATTTCACTACCATCATGTTGAATCGAGGGGAAAAATCGAACCCTTTTATTTTGGAGGCCATACTAAAGGGCAGTGTTTGTGCAAGGAGTGAGCAGGATGAAATGTGACCTGACAGGTGTGAATTGGCTTCCAAAGCACCGGGTATGTTGTTATGGGACGAGAATACATAGGTTTATTTCTGACTATAAGAATGAGTTTATGCAGTGGATTGAAGTGGTAGTTGGCAAGGGCAACAAAATCAGTTATTGGAACAGTGTGTTGGTAGGGAATGCTACCTTAAAATTTTGTCCTAAAATTTCTACTCTTTGCAATTTTAGTAAAATGACATGTCTGCTTAATGAGATCGTCATTTACTGGATGTTGAAGAAGAAACAACTACGGAAAGGGATTGTATTGCTTGATACCTTGTTACCCCTTGTGTTCCTTTCCTTTCCTGTTGAACCCATGTTACCCCTTGTGTTCCTTTTCTGTTCCCTCTTGTCTATGTGTTTTCTCTTTGTGTTACTGTACAAGAGATTCAGGAGAGTCAAGGGAGACGAAGATGAATCAACCCATAACCCATTTTCAATCTGCAGATGTTCCCTTTCATCTACAATAAACAAAATCCATCAAAGCAATAAGGCCCACCAGCTGTTTGTAGAATTTTCTAATGTCTAATATATTTGGTTTGTTAGAGGATATGTCATTACCAACTTCTTTTTTATCTTGCAAATAATTAGAAATCTGTAAAAGTCGTTTATACAAAGTCCGTGAATTTTCATAAATCTCTAGAAAGTCTGTAGCAAAAGTCTATGGATTTAAGAAATCAGCAGAAGTCCATGGACAATTTAAAGAGTCTGTGGACAATTTAAAAAGTCCGTGGACTTTTCAAATTATTTATCAATTCATAAGAATCCATATACAATACACCCCCCTGATATTAAGTGCATTCTAGTTGCTATTTGTTAAGTGTATTCTAGACTTCTAGTTGCTATTTGTTAAGTGCATTCTAGTTGCTATTTGTTAAGATGTTCTTTGTTAAAATTTTAAGTGCATTTCTGATGCATTCTAGTTGTTATTTGTTAAGATGCATTCTAGTTGCTATTTGTTAAGTGCATCATATGGAGGGCCGTATGTGATCATTTCTGAAATTTTGTTAAGTGTTATAGAAGGCCATTTGTTAAGTGTTATGTCATCATTTATGATAATTTCTGAAAATTTGTAAAGTGCTATGGAGGGCCGTATGTGATCATTTCTAAAAATTTCATTTCGTTGATATAATTAATATAATTTCATTTCTTGGGTATGTGGAGGATACCAATAAATACTGGTACGTACTAATGAATCCCCTTTCGTAGATTACCCCAAGAGTATCTTGATCTTAATGGGTAGGGACAACATTCATTACCCATACAGGGCATTTGCTCATAGCAGCATTGCATCTGATCTGACTCACTAATAAGTTTTTTTTTTTAAAGACCACATTATTGGTAATGGTATATTATGGGTCTTCGTTTGTAGTAAGCCACTAATATGATCTACAAAGCAAATAGATCATGCTCACAAAAAATCATCTCATTCCAAAAATTTTAGGTGAGTGAAGTAAGCATGTGTAACTTTCTTTGTCAAAAATCTTTGTCTTCGAATCCCATCCATAAATTTAGAGTTCTTTATAAGATATCTTGGAAAGCTTGATCACTATAAACCATTTTGAGAAATGGTCCAAGGAAGTTAACATCATAAATTTAAAATTTTAAAAAAAAACGTGTGAGCTTATTCCGTAATATTATTTGATATACAACAGTAAGAATTAAAAATGTTTTTTTCACTTTGGGTCCAATAGTTATAGCATATTCAAACTGAGGTCCAACATTTAGGTTAATATCTTATTAGTGTCCAATCTTAACTTTGACCGTCCAGTCTACCATGTTGACCTTATTAAATTAATAAAAAATCAAAATTATTGGGAGAAATTTTTTTCCTAGTTGTGTGGCAACCACCACACTAACTCCAACTTTTTCAGATTGTAAGAAATTTTTTCCTAGTTGAACCATCGGTTGTGATACCAATTGTTGCCACAGAGTGCTTGGGTCTACTATAATATTGTCCCAATTGAAACACCATGGAATTGGTCCCATAATTTTGGGCCTCCCGGTGTGGGGTTCATCTTAAAAGACAATATTGCTAGGCAATGCCCCAACTTATTAGTGTCATATGTTTTCTAGTTTTAACCCATGTGAGATTAATTATGCTAGCTTGAAGTGAACCTAACTCCAACAGTTGGTTCGCTCTAGGAGGTACTCAGTTTCGGTAGAAATAGTGAGATAGAAACTAATGAGGACGCCTAGACCGTGAATGGATGAGATGTGTGTAAGAGTGTGCGTGAGTGTTATGTATTACATATAATTGAATTAGTTTGGTTATGGGTTCTTTTATTCGTGATTTTTAGGGTCTTATTGTAATATGCTTGATTATCATTTAATTGAGCCAAAGGTGGTGCGGGTTTGACCCCCTTAGGACATCCATGCTAGTACACAATCAAGTTTCTTGTAAAATTGCACTATGAATATTGGCACATTAATTAACATTAGTTTTTTTAGTTATGAAGCATGAGTGTGTTCTTTCAAACCGCGCGTACCTGAGGAGCACTTCCAAAAAGATCCTCCGGAGTAGACGTGCAAAGAAGGATAAGGTCTACATCATCTGGACCTACTTGAGCCATTTCAAGAGCTTTCTTTGCTGCCTCTACAGCTAACCCTGTCAAATTATCTTTTCCTCCTGCAAAGGAATATGCCAACAAAACATAAATCAATGACCACACTGCACACCAGGAACTTCTTTGTTGACAACTTCTTCTGTTTAAACTGAAGGAGCAGATAAGAGAAGTCTAGCTGCTGCTCCTCGTAATATCTTTGGATGAAAATTAGAAGTTTGAATCACTGGAATGAAAATAAAGATTTCACAAGCTTGAAAAACAATTTAAAAAAATATAAACTGAACAGCTTGAAGTCAAGAAGAGTCTACCTGCAAGAACTCGTCGATTACGGATTCCATTGCGAGCTGATATCCACTCATCAGAAGTCCCAACAATATTAGAAAGGTCATCATTGGATATCTTAAGATCTGGTACTGCCGAGCCACTCCCAATCAGTTTGCAGCCTTGATTAAGATGTCTGTGGAAGTTCTTGTCAAATGCAGTAACAGCAATAACAACATCAGTTTTGTAGACACCAAACTTGACACAGATGTAAAACACCTTAAAAATCACAATAGAGCTTCTGGTTACACAGTATAATGCACACACTCGAAATAATGGTTTGTTTTGGGCAAGTGAAGATTAATACATCAAGGCATATCAAGTTATGTTTGAAATATATTATCACTAACTTTGCTCAAAGAAGCACAATTATAAAATTGAAAGTATTACTTCCTTTCCTTTATCGAGATGGCTGGCGGTCACAGTTAGATAGAATTTAAAACTGAGCTTAGTTCATTTCATTCTCAGTGATGGTTCTTCACCTTACTGCCCCTAGCCTATTCCTATTTCCTTTGTACAGTTTCTCCAAATGTATGAAGAAAAGATAGCCACAGACACAAATAAATACAACAAAATAGCAGTGATGAATAACGTTGAAATTGGCAAATTGCAACTAAAAAAATTGAAAATGGGTCAATATTAAGATAAAATTTTCTGGATTTGAATCGTTAAGGCTTCCAATTTTTGTACTTGATGGCTGACAGTTGAAGATGGTACATTGGTGTGATGATGCAATATGTGGTTGGTCTGTCACCATTTAAAATTTTAAGGATATAACAGCTAATTTACGAATTGAGTAGTTTGATCTTTCAAAAGGCAAGAGTAGCCTTGAATAAGCCTCATTTTTCATTCAAAATAGAAAGCGATGAGAAGGTTACACAAAAATCGTGAACGGATTATAAAACATCGATCCATACAAAAGAGGCATTGGATTTTATGTCAATCAATATCGTTGTCGAGCTGAAGTTCAAGCATCCAGCCAAATATACAATAACTGTATTATGTTTTCCAATAAACACAAGCTAACACAAGCATCATTAGTATGTCATATCTTCACAAATTCATAATAAAAACACAAGTTACATAACGTAAAAAGAGTGCATTAGCACGACTTATCCATCATACGTCACAACTTGTAAGTTCCTAAAAGAAAATTTTATTCTTTATGCCAAAGTTTTGTGTTTTTTATTTTAGGCCAACGAAGTTGAAGCCATATACCATCTAACTCAATCACGAACTGACCAAACCACCCTTATCCTTTTTTCTCAACTCTGTTAACTCCCGGTAGCATTAGGCGGTAGTTTAGGTGCTATGTACATAATATAAAGAGAACTCAATCCATCAAAGTAAATTTGCGAATTGTCTTCCTCATAACTCAATAAAGTACTAACTTTTCTTTTTTATCCATTACAGTGCTGGAACAACATACACTAAAAAGGTAGACCGCTAACAATAAGTCAAAACAACATATAGGAAAATCCCAACTATCTTTTGAACCGATGCCAACTTTCTACCAAATAATTTACACCCAAATCTTTCAGATAACTGGGTCCCAAGTTTGTTTAGAAATCACACTAACCAAGAGGAAGATCCAAACGTTATTCGGATAAAATAATAATTAAAACAAAACACAACTCTAAATCAAAATTTATGTAAGATCTCCAAATTGCTCACCTGATAACTTCAAAATCCCGATTTGAAAACAAAAATGATAGGAAAAAAAAAACTTGAGAAAACAAAAAATGCTAGATGTTATTCTCAAGAAAGACAGTCGGATCATGCACATATCAAAGAAGAGAAACTGCTATTTACTGCCTAAAGCCTTAACTGTTCTACAATATGATTAACTCTCAAAAACATCATTCCAAAGGCTTAGCAGCGAAAAAACTGGTGACCTTGTCAATTTTAGAGCACCCAACTAACGTTCTAGTCATTATTAATGAAAACTAGAATTGAAAATGCATTTGAAACAACAACGCTCCATACACTACTGAAGCCCATATAGTAGATACAATTAAACCAATTCCAATCAGCACCGTTTTGGGATTTAGCCAAATCAACTTTAGCGCAATGGCCCTATTTGTATTTCAGGTTTGGGAATGGTAACCAAAAATAACAATGTAAATTGGTGTCATTTGTCATCATTAATATCGAGAATTTGAAATCTAGCTGAGAGTAAAAGAGACATCTAATCATGTGCATTTCATACCCAATGAGGTCATGGATGTGAATTTCAAACATAACACACAAAAATTTCTCCTCAGTGTACCACTTCCTAGAACATGCAATCAAATCAACAGTTCAACAACAATATAAACATAAACAGTGAAAATCACCCATTGGGGTTGGCCGAAAAGAAGAAAATGGGCCAAAGTAAAAAAAAAAAAAAAAAAAAACCTTGGTAGGGGAGATTGTTTGTCTACGCCACCACCTCGTCCAACAGCGTAGCAGCGAAATACCCTTTGTGGAATTCTATCAAAAGAGCAATACCCATATCGTGAAAGGCAAGAAGAAGGACAATAACCCCTTCTTCTAAGAGAGGTGAAAGAAGGGGATATGAAGCCAGATGCATTAGCCTTTTTTTAAAAGGCCGTGAAGTTTGAGAAATAGAAGAAGAGATGGATTGTGAATTAGCTAGCTAGCTGCTTAAGATGAAAATGAAAGAGAGAATGAAGAGAGACAGAGATAAAGGAGGAGTTGGGTAAGAAAGCATGGATGCAGTTGTTGTTGTGGTTGATTTTTGGAGTACAACCCCCAAAGGAAAGGAGATGGGCAAAGATGTCAAAGCAAAAGAAGTTTGCAGCTTACTAACTACGAATAGGGATGGTAGTGGAATAGGGATGGTAGTGGGGTGGATTTTCACGGATATCTTCCCCACTCAATTTATTTGGGGCGGTTTTGGATAGGCCTAAACGGATTTTGGGGCGGATACGGATATCCAAAAAATATCCATTAAATATTCGGGGCGGATACGGATTTGGTCATATCCGCCCCGCGAATATCCGTTTAAGTGTTGATATTACAAAAATACCCTCAACCCTTTAAATGCTCTAAAAAACAAAACATCACAAAAACCAACCGACATCATCTCTTTCTCAGCCACTCACTCCATTTTTCCTCACAAATAGAGGAGCAAAAGCAGAAAGACCTTCGTCTCTCGATCGTCTCAAGTCTTGCTCCTACACCTCTCTCTCTCATCTAGCTCCAATCCTTCGTCACAGCGAAGGTCGTCCCTTCGACTCTTCTTCTCCCTCAAAACAGCGAAGCCTGCGAGCAACCCTCCCTTCTTCTCTCTCACATCGAAGGGTGGCAGAGGACGACCTTCCTTTCTTCTCTTTCGCCCAACTCCCTTCTTCTCAGATCAAGATCAAGATCTCAGATCAAGATTTCATATTTGATATCTTGAGATCTCAGATCTGATATCTTGAGATCGATTTTTTTTTTTTTATTTCCAGATCAAGATATCATTGTAATTTCTGTAATTTTTTTTAATTTCCAGATCAAGATCATTGTAATTTGTTTGTTTTAATTTTCGTATGGATTCATTGTAATTTTTGGATGGATGCTTGTATTTTGTAATTTTTGTTATAATTTATGTAGTTAGATTTGGCAAAACAATCTTGTTATAATACACATCATACTTCTTGGTCAATCTGAGAATTTTTTTTTTTGAAGATCTGAGATCTTTTTTTTACGGAAGATCTGTATTTTTTTTTTTAGATCCTAAGATCTGTTTTTTTTTCGGGTAAAATGGGCGGGGCGGATATCCGCCTATCTGTCCGGGTCGGGGATGGTTTAAAAAAAAAATTATAAACAGATATGCGGAGCGATTTTGGGGATCCAAAATTCCTCGCGGGGCGGGGATGGATTTGCTCAAATCCGCCCCGTTGCCATCCCTAACTACAAATGCAGAGAGAGAGATAGTCTCTTAAATCAATTTCAATCGAGTCTGGTAAAACGCCCATTCTGGGGATCGAGGGGGGCTCCTGCGCAAGTGTCTCAGCCGTTGGATCAGAATCCAACGGCTCAGATCATATGGGAGGAGAAAGGTTTTTGGCAGGAAATTTTTTTAAATAAAATATGAATTTAAAATCCATATGATCTGAGGGCTGAGACGCCTGCGCAGGAGCCCCCCTCAATCCCCATTCTAGGGAGCGAGTCTTGACTTCCCCTGAAAACCTCAACATCCAACTTTGTTGTGAGAGTGACTCACCTCCTCACGCCTGACGTGCCTCCCTTCCAACCTCTAGTGTTTGCATCGCATCGTTCTGGTGGGTGTATCCATGTGCCTGAGTTTGGTTCAATATTATTAAAAACTAGACGAAGGGATTTAATAAGGTTTGAATTGCGTATGGAAGAGGTCAAGAATGATGTCAATTAAAAAATATTTAGATTGGCAAGTTAATTGAGGGTGTAGATGAAAATGACGACCGTTGAAATTTTGGATGAAGGTGGTGAATGAAGATATTATCAAGCTTGGATTAGGCGAGGGTATTTAAAAAAACCAATCCGTGTAACCAACCCCAAGAGTATTGGAAATGAGCTTTGATGATGATGATGATGATGATGATGATGATGTATAGTGCATCCACAATTAATTTTTAGGTTTTCTGAGTTATAGTTTTTGTGAATTTGGTTGGTAATTTTATTTATTTATTTATTTTTTTGTTTTATCCCATAACCCCCTCCCACCTCAAATGCCGCCGGCTGGGATCGACCCCATGACCTAATAATATCATTTGTCACCGCTGAGCCATCACACTTTTGACTAGGTTGGTAAGTTAAGTGATAGTAGTAAATTTTGTATGACATGTTAGTAACTAAGGGTGTGTTTGGTTGGATGAAATCTTATTCCATGTGAATCCATGAAATGATCTCTACATTAAGGCTAAATTAAGGTAGCATTTTTATCCACCATTAAATTTTGTGATAAAATTTGTATGAACATGAGAACATACTCTTTGGTCTCTCCAAAACATGTGATTTTCATGTTTATCGAAATTTCATTATCACAATTGATCACAAAATCTAATAGTGAATTGATGATTGAACCTCAAATTATCCTAGAAGTAAGTGGTTACCTCATGGATTCCAATGTAGTATGATTTAAGGCAACCAAACACACCCTAAGTGACTAGCAACTTTGACAACATGATGGTAACTTTATATAGGATTAGGTTAGATTTTCATGTATTTTAGAGATATGACAAGTGAGTAAAACTTGCAAAATAAAACCCACGGATTAATGGAGAATAATGAACCATTCATTTTCCAACCCAAATCTAAAAACAAGAACACCTCCCCCATCCTTCCCCTTCCTCTTTATTTCAGTATTTGAGTTTGTCAAAATTTAGAAAGGTCTAGGGTTTGTTAGACTTGTCATTCATGTTTATTTATAATTTAAAAGAACCAATCAAGAGAATCAATTAATGTTTATGTTTCATAAATCGTAGCAACTTTCTAATGTACCCGTTGTTAGGGTAGTAGCTTTCTTTATCCAAGAAACTAATACTACTTTCTTTCTTTTGATTAATCATTGCAAGTATTGTGTGTATGTTTTTTTTGTAGCTTTTGAATCGAGAATGTTATTTTCAACAATTTTTCGATTTCCAAACTTTTTTTTGTATCAATCTTACAAGTGAAACCGTGAGGAAGCAAAACAAGCCTGTGAAAAAATATACCGAGATGTACAACAAAGAAGATGGGGAAGGAAATAGACTCCGTGAATTAGCCTACCCCATTCTTCATCACATCCTCTCCTTCCTTGATTTTAAGGGATTAACACACAGATGGCTCGTTTTTATGTTTGAGTGCATTCTGAATTTAAAAATGGTGAAATCATAATGTTTAAAACTTTTTGGACATTGGTAATAAAACTCTGGCATCCCCCTCCCCACCCCGTCTCATAAGAGCAAAACATTGGATAGGTTTATTTCCGGATTTTAGTTAAATCTGATTTTGTAAATAAAAAGCTTAAATATTCTCATTTTACAATAGTATCTGTTGTTCAACTAAGGGTTCGTTTGGTTCCTCGAAGGAATGAGAATGGTAATGGGAATGGGAATGAGAATGGTAATGGTAGTGGGAATGTGTATGTTTGGTGTACCTATGAATCACAATGGTAATAGCATATGACATTGTTTGGTATGTGAATATATGATAGGAATGGAATAGGAATGAATTGTATCTTTACCGATATGCCCTTGGTTATTATAACAATGGATTAAGAGTACTAATTAGTGTTTAATTCATTTATCTTTTTCCTAAAATTGAACCTACTCCTAATCGCATCCAGATACAATTTTTTTCACATTTTATTTGTAAAATTAAGGGCAATTTAGACATTTCATTATTTTCAATTATATATTTTTTCTTATAAAACCCCAAACCTCCATTGCTTGCGCCTTCATCCTCTGGGCAAACAAGGGCTTTCTCTTCCTTCTCTCTCACCCTTTGGATAAAAAAAATAAAACGAATTTTCAGCTTCAACACTTTGAATCTAATTTAGGGATTCGTTTGTTTCTCTCTTCTCTTCAATACCCATTCTTCGAATCAGAGAGATTAGGGTTTCAGAGGCTTCAAGTTTTGATTTTTAATCATCTCCCCATTTGGCTATACAAGAGGGAGTTTTGATCGTTGGTCTTGATTTTTCCTTCTAAACTGGAAATTTGAAGCTTTGGAATCTGGGTTTTTCTCCGATTTGAAGAAATTTGTTATTTTTCGAGGTAGATTCTGTTCAATTTTCATAAAACGTTTGAATTCTTTTGAAGTTTTGTGAAGAAATTTTGTGTTTGGAACCTTATTGAGGGGTTCCTGTGGTCAAACTAATCTGGCTGTGTGAAATTTGGTAAATTTTTGTAAGTGCAATTGGAAAGTTGAGAAAATTTTGAAGAATTTTGTGTTTGCGAGGGTTTGGAAGCACGCAATGAACATTTGTTGAAAAGGAGGGTAAAATAGTCTTTTCGAATGGCATTGACCAATACACCAGGGAATGTAATCCCCATTCATATGGATTAGGGTCGGAATGGCTATTACAATAGGGAATGTAATCTCCATTCCCATTACAACACTTTTTGGGCCAACCAAATATGGGTTTGCATTGGACCATTGTATTGACCATTACAATTACAATGGTCAATGCCCAACCAAACATGCTGTAAGGGCTCGTTTGGTTACTCGATGGAATGAGAATGAGAATGGGAATGATAATAGGAATGGTAATGGTAATGGAAATGAGAATGGTAATGGGAATATGTATGTTTGGTATACTTTTAAAATGGTAAGGTGGTAATGTAAAATTTATTTTTAAAAATACCCTCACTTAGTTAAAATGGGGGAGGGTGAGGAGGATAAAAATGGTCATTATTTAACTTTGACCATTACAATGGGAATGGTAATGGCCATTCATAGGGGGGAGGTAGGAATGGCCATTACAACCAAATCTGTAATGGGAATGACGACCATTACGATGGTTTTATGTGATACCAAACGCAGAAATGCCTTTGACCCATTACATTACGACGGTCAATGGGCTAACCAAACACGCCCTAATGGTTTTTAAGCAAAGATCTTATTTAAGTTTCTGTTAATAATTACATCAAGAAATTCATTTCATGGCAAGGGAATAAAATTATATTTCCTGTTTGCATTACATTCATGGTAATGTACAAAACATAACATGTATCTGGAACCAATTGTTGAGTTAGAGACCCAGTTGGTTTTGGACCTCCAAGATGGTCTCAGCGGAGGTGCGAAGCCTTGCTGTCTCCTCGTCAGTCAAGTGCACATTGGTGAGACCCAAAACCCCAGTTCTACCAAGTTGGGAGGGCAAACTCAGGAACACATCCCCTCCATCAATCCCATAGAATCCCTTGGCAAGAACTGAGACTGGATGGATTTTTCTCTGGTCCCTTAGTAGGGTTCTAGCTAAGTTAGCTACAGAGTAGCCAATTGCCCAAGACGTGTAGCCTTTGAGACTTATAACCTCGTCCGCGCTCTCAATTACAGCTTTGTGAATTTTCTCTAGTGTCTCCTTTTCATATGCGATCTCTTGCTTTTCCAGGAAGCTTAGTATTGGTACACCCCCTACACTGATGCTGGACCAGAGCGCAACAGAACTATCACCATGTTCACCAACTATATATGCCTGAAAGACCAAAATTTTATACATTTTAGAAGAATAAGAGAGATTGGGGCGAAGCTTAACTGTCACACTTTTCGATCCTATCACATATGTCGTGGGTCGAAAAATAATGCACCTTTATTTGGGTGTCTAAAAATTTGGAGTGGAGGGTTTAAAGGATTAAATATATATATATATATATTGAAAAACTAAAATAAATATAAATAAGCAGAGCAGGAGAAAAATGCAAAGACACCACACCTGAACATCCTGCGCATTGACATCGAGATGATCAGCAATCAAGAATCGAAACCTGGACGAATCAAGATTAGTCCCAGATCCAATGACACGGGTAGCAGGAAACCCAGAAAGCTTCCAGGCGACGTAAGTCAAGACATCGACCGGATTGGATACAATCAACAAAATGGTGTCTGGAGAATAGTGTGCCAAAGGTGGTACAATAGCTCGAAAGAGTTGAACATTCCTTTGTAACAAATTGAGCCTAGACTCTCCAGGTATCTGCCTTGCCCCTGCAGTGACTATACAGAGATCAGATCCTTGAGTGATGCTGTAGTCGACTGAAGCTAGGATCTTAGTGCGTGGCAAGAAGGCAGCTGCATGCTGGAGATCGAGCATCTCACCACGTAGTTTATCAGGTTTGGCATCCACGAGAGCAAGAACGTCAACGAGGTCTTGTGTTAGGATGGTTTGAGCTATGGCCAGGCCTACGTTGCCTGTGCCAATTACTGAGATTTTGGTGGGGCGAGTGGTGGAGGGATGTGGTGGAGAGGTTTGGTTGATGGGCTTGAAGAAGGCTTGAGCTATGTCTAGCCCACCTGGGCCCAAAGAAGCCGATGAATATGATTTCTCCATTGATGATGGATTGGATGTTCAAGACTGCTGTAAACTAGGTAGATATATAGATTGTAGTAGAGAGGAAAAGAGAGGGAGAATGGAATGGAATGGAATGGAAACTGTGTGCGTGAGAATGGTTTTTATACTGAAGGAGGGCCCAGGGTGGTTGGGTAAGTGGGTTGAATTGAATGAATAAAGAATCGTAAAGTGGAAGGAGTGTCGGGAACATGGAAACTGGGAGAGTGAATTTCTGTATTTTATTTCATTCAAAGTCATAAAGTGGACAGAAAGATATTTTTTTGAAAACCAATGTTAGATCTGCTTTTGGATTCTGTAAAAGATTAGTCAATAAAATGTTGGAGAAGTATTAATTACTTGAGGTACAAGAAGAAATGAAACCAAAGAATGTACGGAAGGTTTAGAATTTTAAAAGCTGAAGAGAGTTGAGGGAATGAAAACAAACAAGGTAGAATTTGACCATGGTTTGAGAGCTATTTAGGACTTTGATCCCAATTATTACATGAAGCTCAGTTCGACCATCTCCATCCCTAATTCCTATCCATGCGAAATAGCTCAACACGGTTACACAAAAAATGGATTGTTTTCAGGTTAGATGGCTTGTGACAAGTCGTATGAAAACATGATCATGTATTTTATTTGACTTGATTGTAAAAACAATTGCATCTTGGGGAAGAGATCATGGGTTCAATCCCTAAAAATATATTGAAATCACATTTCCTATAATGCTAAAAAATATGTTTATTCATCCCGTTGGGTGACCAAAATGGATAACTTTATCCATTTTGGCTTCCTATCCATTTCTATTGGAGACAGTCTCAGATGTTCAAATTATAAGCACACGACTTTGTAAGTAGAAGTGTAGTATGAAACCTCTTTTTTTTTATATGAAATTAGTATGAAACCTTGAACAAACATTTACTAGAACAATAAGAAAGGAAAAATTTATATAGATGACCATATACTAAGCACGTTGCCTTTTCATTAAGTAGTACCAAACCTTGAACAAATTTATAACAAGAATAAACAAAATTTTATACATATATTGAAATTTTTAAGTGGGTGAAATTGAAATTTTAACAAATTTAAGTGAGATCATCATCATCACAAAAAATAAATTTATTTTGAAATTTCCAAGAGTCAATTAGGTGTATGCTTATGCTCGTTAAACAAATCGTTTTGCCAATATATGTATATTGAAAATTTTAAGTGGGTGAAATTGAACTGTTAACAAGTTTAAGTGAGATCATCATCAAAAAAATAAATTTATTTTGAAATTTCTAAGTGTCAATTAAGTACATGCTTATGCTTGTTTAAAAAATTGTTTCCCCAAATATCAAAACTCTGTTTACCAAAATTTTAGTAAAGATTTCAAGATCTAAATGTAAATATTGTCTATTCCTTCTAGAATAAATTTGAAACAAAGCTAAGTTCACGTAATATGTATCTTCTCTTTTAAGCTGGTAGGATTGTATTAAAAATCAACAGCCTCAGCAATACCAGTCTATACTATATCTAGCTTCTTTCTACCTAAAACAATTAAAAAAGCATTGACAACCATATGAGGAATTTTCGTAGAAATTTGATAGCTCCCCCAAAGAAATTAGAAGGGCTTAATGCTCACACCATGCCAACAAGAAAAAAAAGCTTTACTTTCTAGAACTCTTTGAAAAGTATATATTGAACCAAATGATCCAAATTAAGTTCCTAAAAGCATTCTACTTTCTCGACATCTCTTGGAAATAATAACTCAAGAAATCAAACAGTTCCTTCATGGCTAAGGGTCAGATGGATTTTTTGGATGATATATATTGGGATTACATGATGGAAAAATCATCAACATCGGACAAGATCACTGGATTTGTAAAGATTTGTATTAAAATTATTGTTATGTTTATTTATTGACTGAATACAAGCTTATAAAGCTAACTCTGACCTAACCTTATGGAGATAGGAAACGACTTCTATTTTATTCTGACTTTTCTAACATATCTTAATCTCTGTAACATTTTTCTATTTTGTAACATAGGTAAACTTTCTTTCTCTAACAAGATTGATAAAGATAAAATTTAAGTTACCATCTTATACACGAGGCTACCACCCCAAAACTTGATATCCGCCACTCAATTTAATGAGGATGGCTAGAACTATAGAAGTTGGAACTCTCCCTTGTCGTATTTATTATATGAATCATAGTATTGCTAACAAAATTTTGAAGAATTTTAGGACTCCCAACCCTCAACTTGATCTGCGGAGGTGTATGTATAAATCCTTAGTTTGCATGTATTAATTTAGCTTAAGTTTTTGCATTGATCATTTGCTTCTTGGGGTAAGGCGCGTTCATCACGTGCCTCCTATGCCCATTGGTATTTGGTCTTTTAATATATCAGTCGGGGTCTAGAGTGTTTAATCAAAAACAAAGAGACAAACTGCCGAGGTGAAAATCATAAAAATGGTGATTTCTCTGTGGCTAAAGCTTTATTGATATTGCAAACATAAGGAAATTACAAACTTCAATCGATGAGATGAAATCTAGAATACTTAATGTCATTTGGAGATTGTGATTCCTGAGAAGACTAAGATCTTGATCTGGAAAATCATAACCAAATGGTTTCCTTCCTCAAACAATCTTAATAACCATCATATAATGGTTCCTAAAGTCTGTTTTTTGTCGAACGTCTCCAGAAGCATGGGAGCATACCTTCATCAAATGTTCTCTGGCTGAACAGTTGTGAATGCTTTTCACTTGTCCTGTTAAAGGAAATCTTACCCCGTTTCACCGTTTCAATCAATTCTTATTTCACTTCATTGTCATTTGAACAAAAAAAAACACCATATGCAACAAAATCAACTATCATTTGGGAGGCTAGAAACTCCTTTTATCTTCAAAAGTATACCATGGTCATTCAAGAGATCAAAATGCAAGCCCTTAATAATTGGAGAATAGCCTTCGGCCAACAGCAACAAAACTAGCAAGAAGAGTTAGCAGTGGCCATGAACTTGTCTCCATCTCTCAAATGTCAATGTTGTTGAACCAAATCTTTTGGACATGAATCTTGGATCAGAATTGAATTGGTGTTTACAGTAAAACGGCTGCATTTTATGCTTTCGTATCTATTAATAAATGCATAAATTAGAATGACTTTGTATTATGGATTAGCCTAGTTTTTGGTAGAAATATTGTATGTAGCATTGTAGGTGGTGGAGAAAGTCCTTGTTTGGTGTGCATAGAAAGCTTCAAACAAAGTGTAGATCATGAATGGTGAAGAGAACTAATATATACAATGGCCGAGCAAGAGCAAAACATCAGATTTTGAAGACATTGCCACAAAAATGCGAGATATGAGTTCGTTAAAATTTGGTGTTTTAAGTGTACTCATTCAGTCATTCCTTAATAATTCTGGTTCATGAAATGATTCTGTTCAAGTAGAAATTTAAATATTAATGCAACAACGGTAGGTTTAAGATTTGCCGCATCCACATGCATGAGGATATCATGTTTAAGTTTGCAATGATTTATGGGGGAAAAGGCATACAATTCTTCTCATTTCCAAGAGAACTTTTGTTCTAGAAACTAGTCTCAAACCAATCGATGATGTTTTTGAGGAATTTTGTTGGAGAGCTAGCTAAGTTAAGGTTCATGAAAATGTATCATTCAAAGGATTAGTTGCAGTGAGGCTTGAATAACCATTCAATGGTCACATGTAGGGATGGCAACGGGGCGGATTTGAGGAAATTCATCCCTGATTCGTCGGGAACAATGGATCCCCAAATTCGCCCCGTCAATCCGTTTATAAGTTTATTAAAAATCGCCTCCGCCCCGCCCAAAATGTCCGTTAAATTTTTTCTTCATTCATACATAGTCATACACAGTAAAATATAGGTAAACGATCATTTATACATACAAAAAATTACAAAAAACCATACAATAAATTACAAAAAAAAAATCGATCTAAAAGATCAGATCTCTGATATAAAAAATTACAACAAATTACAAAAAAAAAAAAAAAAAATTGATCTAAAGTTTAGATCTCGGATCTGAGAATAAAATTACAACAAATTACTAAAAAAAAATCGATCTAAAGTTTAGATCTCTGGTCTAAAAAAATTACAACAAATTACATAAAAACTTCAATCTAAAAAATTCGATCTCAGTGATCAAATGAGATTTGATCACAGAGATCCGAGATCACAGAGATTTGAGATCTCAGATCTGATGACAGAGATCTGATCAGAGAGATCGAGATCTGATGACAGAGATCAGATCAGATCGAGATCACAGAGATTTGAGATCTCAGATATGATGACAGAGAGATCGAGATCTGATGACAGAGATCAGATCTGAGATCACAGGGATCAGATCAGATCGAGATCACAGAGGATCAAGATCATAGAGATCAGATCTGATGACAGAGATCTGATCAAGATCATAGAGATCTGATGACAGAGATCGAGATCTCTGATGGGGAGAGGAAAGTGGGAAGCTTCGATTTCGACTGAGAATCTGATCTTGGCCGTGACTCGTGAGAGGCGAAACTGACTTGTAAGAGGCTTCGACCCCTCATTCTCTCTGTGAGAGGCGAAACCCCTGGTGTGAGGGAGGGAGATCTGTGAGAGGGTAATATCTCTGTGAGGGTGATATCTCTCATCTCTGTGACTGTGATGGAGGGAGGTGGTGTGAGGGTGATATCTATGTGAGAGGGGAGGGGAAGAGAGCGACTGTGTGTATTGAGTGAAATTGTGAAAGGGTTAATCCCTTTATATAGTTAAAGGGCAATTTTGTAAATTTACTAATTAAACGGATATCCGTGGGCAGATATGACCAAATTCATATCTGTCCCGATTAATAAACGGATACAGATCAGAAATCTGTATCCGCCCCAAAATCCAGAGACCCTTTACCAAATCTGCCCCAAACGGGGTGAATGTGGCGGATATCCATGAAAATCCGCCCCATTGCCATCCCTAGCCACATGCTTAGCATATGAAAAAAACATAAATAATCCTTAACCTTGAATAGCTATTAACATTTTGATTTATTTAAGTAGAGATAAATCAACCATAAATAAGTTATGTATATATGGCAGTGACTTTTTGACGTCTCGCTCGCCGGCCGATCACACCTCTCACCTCTTCTTCTTCATATTATTTTTCTTCAAGTTCTTATCCTATGTTCTCTCTAATATTTTTATCAAGTACCGGCGACATCACCCCACCCCGCTTGCTTCTTCAAAAAAAAAAATTTCTCTTATCTTCAATTTTTTTTTTCGCTTGAGCATATTCGTGCGAGTGAGGGTTCCTCATTCGCACGAATTTGCTTGACGAAAAAAAACCAATTAAATGAGGAGACAAAAAGAAAAAGAGAGGAATATAAGAAGAAAACATGGGTGGGGAAGTGTCGCTGGCGGTGGAGAAGAAAAAAAGAGATAATAAGAGGAAGATGGGAGAAAAATAGTAACAACAACACCACCAAAGGAGAAGTGGTGCGGCCTGGCGTCAGGAAAGGTCGTGTGGAGGAGATGGTTGTTGCTCTTGAGAGAAAATAGAGGAAGAGAAGAGGAACTGTGATGAAAGAAGGTTTATGTTGGTGATGTTCTTCGGCACATTAAAAAAAATAAAAAATAAAGTGGTGTCTTTCGGTGGAAATGGTAGTGTCAAAAAGTCCCTTCATTATTTTTCTCAATTAAAATTTTAAATTATCCAGTATTGATGAAGTGTAAATTGATTGCTGAAAAGGATTTTGTTTTTTTTAGAAAAAGAAAATCCTAGAAAAGTAGCAAGAGAAAAGACAACATGGCAAGATTAGCAAGATATAGTAGGCTCCACTGTGATTTCCAATGACAACATGGCAAGATTAGCAAGATAGATATAGCAAACTATGATTTCCAATGCTTACTTGGCATCCTTACAACCAGTACAGAAAAGCAGGGATAAGCTTGTCAAAAAATCTCATTTCACAAACACCATTACTCTTCTCTCAGTCCCTCTCAACAATTCAAAAAAAAAATGATGGCTTGTTCCCCTTCCCCTGCTCTCTCCTTCAATCCCAAATTCCCTAAGACCATCAAATCCCAAAACATAGCATTTGGATCAAGTCTATCAACAAAAACACATTTCCATCCTCTTCAATCTCAGCAGCTGAAGAAGAAGAAGAGCTTCTTGAAGATTTCTACAAGTGAGGAAGTTCGCACTAGCCCGGATGATCTTGTTGCTTCCATACTCTCTAAGGTCAAAATCTATTGAACCCGCTTTGAATAATATGTATGTTTTCAACTTGCTAATAGCACAAAGAGTTGTTTTGGATTGATTATTTGTCCAAAAAGCTTTGAAATTTTGGTAATATATGGCTAAAATAATTGCTCAACGATGCATTAGGAATTTGAATCTGACGATGGTTCTTTGAGTTTGGTTACCTCTCTATTAGAAATCAAGTCCTCAACAACACAAAGAGCTTCTATAGAGTTAAATAATCTCCTGTGTACTAATTTATGAAAATTTTAGAGCAAACTTCACCTTTGCAGTCCCAATTACCCTTGCACTTTCTCTGACTTTTATTTCTCTAGATTCTTCAGTCAGGTCTAATTCTGCAATTGAAGTGGAGTGAATTAACTGATCAGTTATACCATATACCTCAGCTTTCCAATTCAGGAGATTGAATTTTGAACACTTAATCTTGCGTCATACTGAAATTCGTTCCACCAATTGGAGATACATTTCATCGGACCCTTTGTCATCAAACTAGTCGTTAAAATGAATTTTTTTTTTTATTAGATTTGATCGCTGAATCAGCCAGAACAATGGCTCTATGATCTCACCCTACCAAGATCTTGAGAAAGTCTACCTTGTCATCCCAATCCCATTTGTTAATCCAAGCAACTAATGCAAAAAAAGGATCAAGATGACACAATAGTGGAAAGGTGTGATGATTAGACTGTGTACTACTCCCCTTTTAAACTAAAATCTGCAAGATCAAGATCACTGATAACCTCATTGAGACGATTTATGCCAGTGTTTCGACCAATACAACCTTTCGTTTAATGCACAAGCCTCACCACATTAAAGTCCCTGCCAATCAACTATGGGTCATCCACCCACACTGCTGTTAGTTCTATTGTTAGTGTTTGTTGCTGAAAGTTTTTGAGTATTTCAATTTAGTGTGTTATTCTAAACATTGTTGTCAACGGTCCATTTTGAAGTATATTATACTTTGCTTGGAAATCGGCAATCTGATTGTGTTAGAGCCTAAAGGCATTTGCTTATTTAGGTGTCTGGAACTGATGGAGGAGTTACCCTAACTAAAGAAGAGCATGACGAAGTAGCTGCAGTGGCTCGTGAACTCCAGGGATACTGTGTTGATGAGCCAGTAAAATGCCCACTTATTTTTGGAGGTAAAACCTGCTAATGCCTTATAATTGATAATTTCTACTTGTGGAATGCCTATAATTTGTCTTAGACTTTTTGAGTAAAGAAGCAAATGTCATTAGCTTAAGTTTACGATTGGAAGTCAGGGAACAGAATGAGCAAATAAATCAAATAGTTTGGTAGGGGTGATAAGGCTGGCGGTGATGTAACTTCCAAATGATAACTGTGAATAGAAACATATTTTAGCTTTACATTGAAAGTCTTACCTATGAAAGAGATGCAAATTTCCATTTGAACTGATGCTAAAAAAAAAAAAAAAGGCCACATCCACCGTTCTTAGTTTGCTTTAACTGGAAACTAATGGACTAAAGTACTGATTTCAGAAGAACAGCTCTCTGATCCATTCCCTCAAAGACCCACTGGTGCTAGTACCTTGGAATAATAAAATGAAATAGTAAGGTCCCCAAACTGTAATCCTCTGAGTAGAAGAGAAACTCAATTGCTGAAGATGTTACGAAGGACCTAACTCATGATCAAGGTCACACGAGTGAAGAAGACCTTTCTCGAACTTGTATAAGGAAATCAGTATGGATAATGTCACATGATTATATATTCATGGCTATTCAGGTTACACAATGAAAGAAAGTGACTAACAATTTCTATTTTTCAATGAACAAAAACTTCATATATTATTCGAAGGAGACACCCAATTAAAAGACACAGTAGACGGAATTTTGGACACACATGCATAAGCACTGTTAATCGAGGAGGTAGCAACTATTATGAGGTTTGCAGTCCCTGCTATTATTATATGAATCATTCACACATAGGATTGGTGCTTTCATGGAGTATACAAGTGCGAAGTGATACAAGGATAATGTTTTTTTTTTTTTTCACTAATTCATGTCAAAGGTGTATAACATTTACTATAAGGTTGGTTCAGATGCAAACTGTTGGTGACCTATGTAACGTAGTCAGCACTGTTGTACTTGTATTACAGTCAACAAAGGTGCATCGTACTCGTCTCTTTCTGTTTCTCTTTAACATCTTGATTCAAATTTCAAGTTACTAAATGAAAATGCGAATTTTTTAGCATTAATTATGTCTTGTTTTAGATCAGAAGTAGTGTGGTCCTTACTAATTACATATTCTTCAGAATGGGATGTGGCATATTGTTCAAGGCCTACATCACCTGGGGGTGGCTTCCGGAGTGGCTTGGGACGTATGGTGTTCAAAACGAAAGAAATGATTCAGGTTGTTGAAGCTCCTGACAGTGTGAATAATAAAGTGTCATTTTCTGTATTTGGTTTCCTCGACGGAGAGGTTTCCTTGAAAGGTATGTTTTACCTGAAACATTTAATCGCATTTCATTCTGAAGCAGAGTAAAAAAAAAGTATATCAGAACATCATCCATGGATTCCACTGCATAAAATGTATCCGATGCTGTTGGTCAGAATGTTCTATATCATCTAGTTACTTCCTTTTACGTGCGTCAGACCTCCAAATTTATGGGATACCCTGGAATGTAATGATATTTAATCCTCCAAATAGGCACTTCAATGTTTGACAATCCATAATAATATTACTCTACACTTTACCACCATCTTATGAATTTATTTTGAACTTGATTAGGAAAATTGAAGGTACTGGATGAGAAATGGATTCAAGTTGTATTTGAACCTCCTGAACTTAAAGTAGGGCCTTTGGAGTTCCGATACGGTGGTCAGAGCGAGGTTAAACTGGCAATCACTTATGTAGATGAGAAGATTCGGTTAGGGAAAGGATCCAGAGGTTCCTTGTTTGTCTTTCGAAGATGCTGATAAACTGAAGGAAGAGTTCATTTTGGTAGTCTTATGTGCTTCTTCGTTGTTCCTGCATATATCAATTTTCTGTTAGCTTCTCTGCACTACCAATGTGGTATCACCTAACTATTTGAAGCTGTGTGCCATCAGAGCTGTAAACACCAATGTACGATAATTGTACACTTCATTTTACAATGATGTACTGTTATCTACCTCATAAGGGTTATGCACTTATCCAACGTTTGGAGTGGGCACTCTTTTTTTTATTATTGAGAGGGTTGTCTGATAAAAATATATGTGAGATAGTTTTATTTCAGTGATTATTCATGAGCTCAGAATAGATGTCCATGTTTTGAATGCAGATTATGATGAATCAAGTTCATGTCTGAAACATAAAGAGGTGAAAAGAAAACAAAGGGGAAATAGTGACAGAAAATCATGACAAGAACATGGCATTCAGTTGTACACCTAATGGTTCCAAGGATAAGGATTCTAAAACATTCACATACAAAATTGACCTACTTTTTTAAACTAGCTAATAATACAGCAGACGTGTACTAATGCAATCTAAGTAAAAATCCAAACTCCCTGCCTACATTGCTATGTGAACTAAAAATCAATAGCTGCAGCTTTGGAGGAAGAGGAGCAAGCACTAGATGTGTTATATGAAGTCCCACTCGAACCATCAACTGGAGCTTGATTTAGACGCTCTAACACCAAAGTTTTCCTTCTCTCCAGCTTCATTGAGAATGTGTGTGCTTCCAGAATCACAGGAACCTGCAATGAAAGTTCAAAACACAGACCCTGAATGTTCTATTTAAGACACAAAAGAATGATACACCTAAAGCAATGTCAGCTCTATGTTAGACAAACCCCAAAAAATAGCTCATCACCGGTTAGTGTAAACGTGAAGATCCATTAGGCGAAAAAAACAAAAAAATGAAGGCCATGCTTAATTGATCCAGTGCTGCTGACTGAGAATCTCAGTATCCTCCCAGCTTAACATATTGGACGCCAGGGTCCAGGGATAAAAGAAAATGACAGCTTGAAGAATCTTTTGCAGGTACCTGTGTGTTGATCTGGCTTACTTTGTGCACATGAAGAAAACCAACCATGTCCTGATAACCAGTGAGAAGTTTTGCCATGTCCTTGTCTTCATCTGATTTATAGAATGGTTAATTAGGTTGAAGGACAAGATTTCAGGTGGATAGCATTAAAAAAAAGAATAAGAAAAAAAACACCTTTCTGGAATAAACCCAAAAATGCTGGTTCTAGTACACACAGTGAGAGCATAGTGGATTACTAAATATCCCAAAAATTTTAAGTTGGAAGTAATCTTGAAACAATATTGCAATAGAGGATAATAAAAATGTGTGAGGTGTACCTGGAACTGCTCTCACTGAGAGTAAGGTATCAGCCAAGTGCTGCCACCTCTTAGACGAGGATGGAGAAAGAAGTGAGGAAGGAAAAGTTATTACAGCAACTGCATTTGAAGATCGTAGCATGCTTTTCAGAGATCTTATCAAGGAAAGCATATCCCATTCCTACAATACTATGTTGACAAAGCAATAAATCAAACATGATCTTTTAAACTGTAAAAGCCTAACTCTAGAAACTGAATATAAACATCTGATGAACCCTGGACTAGAACAGTTCACCCTCTTCCCCTGAACTGAATATAAACATCTGATGAACCCTGGATTAGAACAGTTCACCCTCTTCCCCATTACGCATGAAATGGATGAATGTCGTTAAAAAGTGTCAAAGTGAAAAAAAACAGATTCATTGCGCCTGAGCAGTTGTCAAAGACGTATTCTTCTTTTGCTCAAGCATATTACTAGAAAATTGAAATACAAAAAGCCCAACTGGTTCCCTAATACTCTGATATCATCTCTCCATTTTGTTGGGTTTGGGGAGGGGTGATTCTACAATGATGAATATTAAAGTAGGAAACCTGATCGAAATAGAATAGAAAAATGTAAATGTTATGAAAACTGACCATATTAGAATATCCACATTGTGGAGCACATAATGACTGTATGGCTATACGACCAACAGATCCAATACCACCATCCTTTCTGGAAGCAAAATTAGTGATTACAAGAATAAGTTGAAGAAATAATAATAAAAAGATACACAAAAAAATTTAGCACTGGTAATAGTTGTTAGGGAAGACTGTAGTTTGAGGCGCTACAAAGTGCCAGGCGACAAAGCGTGCGTCCCCTGGGTGCCTAGGCATTCCAGCTAGCAATTAATTGGTTTATTCATTTATTTATTATTTTTCTCTTTTTGAAGAATCATACACAGCATAAAACAAAAAGTGAAATGTAACTTGAACCTATATTTATGCGAAGACTAGAATTGAAACTGAAGTATGTCCATAATCCAACAACAACCATAAAAACAGTCAAGTCAACAAAACAATAACCATAAAATAGATTTTAAAGATCATTCAACTGGAAGGACTGAAGCAAATGGATAGAATCGAAGTATAACTCGAAACTAAACTACAGCTAGTCGTTTAGGAAATCCACCAATTGAAGCTTCAAAGCGGGGCTGATGGGGGCTGGTCGAATTCAGAATGGAGCTGCTGGCCTTGGTTGGATTTACCAATAAAAAAGGACTGAATCGAGCTCGAACTCTGTTTGTCGCAGGGTTTGGGCGTTTTGCAACTTTGTCGCAGGGCTGTCATCATGACGTTTGTTCCTTTGTCTTGTAATATTGTCACACGTGTGTATATATATATACATGCAGGGCAGCTATGGCTGCTGATCGATCTAGTCCTTTGTTTTAGTCTAATAAATTTCCCAGTAGCCGGTAGAAGTCTAATGTACTATAGCCGAACGAGCTGATTTTTTGTTGCGCTTTTGGGTGTAGCCTAACCAAAAACCAAGGCTATCAATATTTTAAGAGGTGCCTAGCGAATTGGCATTTCACTATATTTTCCCACAGTGAGAAACATATGATTACCTTTACATGGGGAAAGCAGAAGGGAAGTGACAAATAATGAAAAAAAAAGAAACCTATTATGACAAAAACATCACTACAAAAAAAAGACAATTCAGCAACGGCTAAAAACCGTTGCTAATTGTCAAAAAACCGTAGCTAAAATGAATTAGCAACGGCTCAACAACCGTCGCAATACCGTAGCTATTTTAATCATCACTATTTGAATCAGTAATGGTAAACTATCCCGTAGCTAATTCGCAACGGCTAAAAACCGTCACTAACTCGAAAAATTCCGTCGCTAAAGCTGTTTAAAATTTCGAGTAAGGCTGTCGCAAATTGAAAAATAGCGACAGTATTTGCCATGGCTATTTAGGAACAGCTTTGAAGTTGTAGCTAAGTTGCAAATCTCTGAGATCTCTTAATTAGCTCTGAATGATTTTTTTAATTGAAACTTAATTAGCTCTGAATGATTTTTAATTGCAAATCTCTGAGATCTCTTAATTAGCTCTGAATGATTTTTTTAATTGAAACTTAATTAGCTCTTAATGATTTTTTAATGAACTAAACTTAATTGAAACTACCATAACAAAAATTACATAGAATTTCTAGAATATCAAATACAAAAAAAATTACAAAAAAAACCATACAAAAAAATATTCGATCCATAGAATATCTGAGATCAGATCTATCTAATCTCCGAGATCTGAGATTTCAGATCTCTGAGATTTCAGATTTGAGAGCTAGGGAAAGGCGCGGAAGGGAGGGGAGAGGGAGGCGGCCGGGATGGGTGTCGAGAGAGGCGGCCACGGCGGACTTCTCCTTTGTGTCGAGGGAGGTGGCCACGGGTGCCATTGGTAGTAAAGGGTAGTTGAGTTGGTTTCACGCGGATCGGTGACGTGGTTTGGTTTAGTGCGTTGGATTGGGCTAAAGTTTTTTGTTGTTATTGATGGTTGAGATGAGGTTTTATTTGTGTATAAATTAAAAATAAAATCAATTAGGGACGGTTTTTGCCGTAGCTAATAAAAAAATCTTTGTAAAACTTAGCTGCGATTTTTTGCTGTAGCTAAATGTTCTTATGTATAATTTGTTTTTATTAAAAAATCAATTAGGGACGGATTTTGGCCGTAGCTAATAAAAAAGTCTTTGTAAAACTTAGCGACGGATTTTTTTCGTAGCTAAATGTTTTTGTGTATAATTTTTTTTTTCAAAAAAATCAATTAGGGGCGGTTTTTTGCCGTAGCTAATAAAAAAATCTTTGTAAAACTTAGCAACGATTTTTGGCCGTAGCTAAATGTTTTTGAGTATAATTTTTTTTTTAAATCAATTAGGGACGGTTTTTGGCCGTAGCTAATAAAAAAATCAATGTAAAACTTAGCGACGTTTTTTTGCCGTAATTAAATGTTTGTGTATAATTTTTTTTCAAAAAATCTTTTGCCGTAATTAATAAAAAATCTCTGTAAAACTTAGCGACGACTCTTATACCGTAGCTAAATGTTTGTGTATATATTTTTATTTGTAAAACTTAGTGACGGCTTATGTGTCGTAACTAAGTTTTTTTAAAAAAATCTATTAGGGACGGCAAAAACCGTAGCTACCAACTTTTCTTTGTAAAACTTAGTGACGGTTAAAAAACCGTAGCTAATAAAATAAATAGTGACGGTTTTGTGCTGTCGCAAAATAATTAGCGACGATTTTTTATGATTATGGGTTGAGTCAGCTATCAAAAGCATTAGCGACGATTTTTTGCCGACGCAAATCTTTTAATTAGCGACGGTATTCAAATACCGTCGCTAGTATCTGTAGCTATTGAAGCTTTTTTTTGTAGTGTATCCTGCTAAAGTGAAAACTAAACTGGAAATTTGCCACGAGAGACTGGCAAAGACTAAAACAGGAGGCACTTCATACATAATCTTGATATTTCACATGATAAATAATCCCAATGCCTCATCCTTATGTGGCATTGAGCTTCTGCTAGAAATGAGCTTTTAGAGGTATCTTTTAAGACACTTTAGGCAGATTGGTAGACATTACTTTTTTCCTACCAACGCCTCTTTAGTGGGCATGTTATGTACTGTCATTACTCTAGTTAAGGAATTCTCTTTGACCTTTAAAAAAGAATAACAATAAAAAATTAATAATTAGCAAAATAGAAGATACATGATAATTCGATGGATGCATAAGAGAACCTATCTGAACTATTAAAGTGATTACTTTATTCAATCATGTTTGCTATGACATTTTAAAAGAACGTACAGGGGCAAGAACTTGTGTATCCACATAAAATAGAATACCTTGGAACTTGAGCTAAAAAAGAAGAACACTGATCGCGAAAGGCTGCTAGACTTGGAGATTCTTGAATACTGATACAATGAGTACGTTGTGCACTAAGAAATTGCCTGTCCAAGGGCTTCCGTAAGTCAAATTCATTGCAATACTCTTTCTTTGTGTCTGTGCACAAGCCACAACACATCACATTACTTTCCTCAATATTTTATAACCTACACTATTCACTTGAATGAACGTATAAGCAATGTTAAACTATTAAAATAATTGTTTAATAGAACTTAATAAAAGAAACAAATAAACTAAAAACTTTTAATAGTACAAGTTCTAAAATACAAATAAAAAGCAGATGATAATAATAAGCTAGAGAACTTTAACTAATATGGGCACTTCCATAAGCAAAATAGTTTGAATTAGTCATTCAAAGCGAAAACCCGGACCTAACCAGGAAAAATACTGATCGGCCGGTCCGGGCCTTTTTTGAATATTTAATGTCCGGTCCTAAAAACCGGACCAGACCGAAAATCTTCGTTCGATCCTCGATTCCAATTTTCAAAACCCGACAATAAACCTGCACGGCTTAGGTATTTTTAAAAACTAATTAATTTCAATTTCTTAGGATTTCAAATATCAATTCATGTCATCGACTCCTCTGTTCTCCTTTCTCAACTTTGCGACTTCTCTCCACTGCGCCAGTGCTACTCCTATCTGCTTCTCCTTTGCTCGACTCCTAGAAATGAATTTGGGGCAAACGAAACCCTATAAAATTGCAAAGAATTGGAAGGAAGAAAAAAATTGTTGCTATGGAAGAAACCGTAGCGCTTTTAGTGCCAATTTCTCTAGATGGCTAACTAATTTCCCTTGTTCGTGAAAGATCCTTCCCCATAACCATCGCTTCTGTCAAAACCACTACAAGAATTGCCATAATCCCTTTGATTAGGTTCGAGCCTATCATCAATATCATATGTTTTATTTTAGAATCATTCCTTCTAAATACAATCTGTTCTGTCAATTTCCCCTAAGATAAATTATTGGTTCCTCTATCAGCTTTATGGTATTTAACATTGGTGGTTGCATGAACATCGTCCAACTCACCATTCACGCTCTCAACGGATATGCCCCCATACACTTCTGTATCATTTGGTTCTAGTTCATTTTCACCTCGTGATTTGTAAGAGTTCAGATATCTTTGTGGAACAACCACTTCTACAGTCGAATCACCTGAAATTCTTGATACTCTGGATTCAACTCTTTGTTGCTTAAGGCAGACTTTTTTTTTTCAAAATGGGCTGAAAAAGTTGGGCTAAAAAAATGGATTTGCCTAGCCCGAAATGCTGATTAACCGATCCTAAAATGGGGTGATCTCATCCGATCCTGGCTCGAACCCTACAAATCCGGTCTTTAAAAGACCGATCTGGTCCTCGTCTTGGATATTCAGGCATACCGTAGACCGGCCCAACCCAGCCCTACTTTTGATTGCGAGTTTTGTGTTAGGTTCACTGTAGGAGTCGAAAAACCAATTAGTGATGCATACTGCTAAGTCCCATCATGAAAGTGACGTGTTTTTGCTTTAGTGGAAAGCAATAATGATAGAAATCCAAACCTAAAACAAATTGCACTAAATAATAAAGGTAAAATGTTTAAATAAACAATAAATAAAATATAAATTAAACTAAATCCATTCAAAGCCAAGGTACATGTTGTGTTCGCTACATCATATGAGTTGATGGCAACTTGATCTCCTAAATAAAATGTCATGTACGACTCATCTTACATCTTATTGGTAGTGGGGTGTATGTCATTGGATAATGGGTAGGTGGTAAGGATGGGGGAAAGAAAGGTCATAGGTGTATTGTGGTGATGGATAACAAAACATGACACAAGCACTGAGTTTATTGTGGTGGTGAATAACATAACGGGGCACATGCACTCACCTAGTATGAATATGAAATTGTGCTTTGGTCTATATTGGTATGGGCGTGGGTAGTAATATGGGCCACTCCTCTGTTTATTCTCTTTCCACTACCATGGTGCTCTTATAGAGTATGGGTGTACATAATTGTTGTTCTAAGCAGGAAATTGTTGCAAAACTTCAAAAATCTGAATTGTACTAAAAAGAAGTGTGATATGGGCCTTGCATTAGTATCTTGTTTTTTTTTTGTTTTTTTTAACTTGCCTGACATGGTCGGTCGGCTGTATCAACGTAGCCACATTATCACAATTGATATTCCTAATAAAATAAAATAAATAAAACAAACGGTGAGTTCAAAGTTAGCCCTTTCTTCTCAAAGTCTTTCATAGAGATTTTTTAGGTTGTTCGACTATGAAGCAAGTGTGTGTATTAGTCTCTTCTTCCCTCCTAGTATAGTTTTCTTATCGATTAACACGACATAATAATCGATCGATTAACTAAGGACACCCAATTCCTTGAGATTATGAAAGTCTTTCTCTTCCAAATTCAATTGGCTTTATTTGCATTTGCTCATCTTGGAAATCCATTTTAATTATTTTCTTTAGGTTGCGCTCGTTTTGGAAATCGCTTGTTGCTAAGAAACTCGGTGATTGTTTACAATAGTGGTTGGTAATTCTATAAGAAGATGTTGAAATAATTTTCAAAGTATAGTAGAAAATACATGCAGAACTTCTGACGCAAAAGTATTTGAAGAACACATTACTCTGTTGCAGTTCATAACAAATTGAGGATAAACTTACAATACTTGAGTTCCATAGCTCATACTCTGCTCTCAGCACAATAGGGGCGTTTGAATTAGACCTTATTGTAAGACATGGAGGTGTTTAATAAGAGCATTTACATGGTTAAATACCTTACAAATGTAAATCACAATACCTTCAAAACCCTTCAACTCTATTGTCCCTCCAAGCCACAATTTCTTCAAAGCTCGCAGCCATGATATGGCAAGAGATTTAGAGAAATGCCTTGCTAGGCTGAACCCACCTAATTCTGAATCTTCTTAGTGAACACCAAAAGGAACGCGTGAAGTGATGGGGATGATAGGTTTTGAGAGACCATTTTTTGCCATTAATGGAAGGGAAGGCCAAGGATTTTGAGAGAACATAGAAAGAAGAGTGAATCTCTGGTTTGAGATGAGATGAAGGGGAATGGAGATAAGATCAGTAGAGGTTTCTAGGTCGGCATTGGTGACTCACTCGTCGTCACATAAAGTGAGTTACTAATACAAGATACAATGTGAAGGTATCCGGCTTTTTCCTTCTAAAAATGGAGGTCTAAGAACCAGGTTAAAAATCAGATGATGGGCTTATGTAAGAAATTGTCAGGGACTTATGGCGATTTGAGCAGTGCTTCCACTGGATGGGGGGTGGCTGATCAGTGATAATGCTGGTCTTTGCTAGCAGGGAAGGGGGCAGATCTAGTTAAGTACAATCGATCAAGGTTGATCTAGTTAGGTCTGCGATAAGCTTGGTTGTCAATGGATGGCAGCAATTTGATTATGTCAGGTGACCTCCGCACAAAGTATGACTATTTTTTTTACTTTTTTTTTTTAAAACAAGATACTAATGCAATGCCCCTAGCACTCTTCTTTTCAGAACAATTCAAATTTATGAAGCTTTGCAACATTGTGTACCCCATGGTTTTACTAAAAAAATACAAAGAAATTCTTTGAAAGTAATAATACTCATGAATTACCTTTATGATTATCAGCATTCTGATCATTTTCCCCAAAATACTTCATGTACTGCCAAGCAATCCTCAATCCCTTCTCCTGTAACTCAGCAAACCAACCATTTCCAGTAAACAAAATCTCTTGGAGTTGACATTATTAGACAAACCAAATAAACAAAAGATGGTGATGGCTAAAAACAAAGATAAGAGTAAGAAGAAGATAAGAACCTGGTCCGGGTCAACTGACCGAGAAACTTTTTTGTTGTCCTTGGGAGAAATGGGGTTGGGCAAAGTACCAAGAAAAGCTCTAGGGTCTTTAAAAGGACTGGCATAGAGAAGATGTTGGTCATGAACAAGCCCTTGAGACATGAAATTCCTCAACAAAAGTAGATGGTGAGGTGCTTCTGGGTCTTCCATCACCATTACTAAGCTTCCCAACTGAAACCCACCTCCTAAGATATCTATGAAGTCGCAAGTAAACAATGAATAAAATCAAAATTTTGTACAATTGAAAATTGGGATTTGAGAATAAAAACAAGAGAAAAGAAGATGCTTACTGTCGAGATCTGGGATGCCGGAGGAGATGAAGGTGGTGTTGTTGAGACCACGTTTGATGCCTGGTGGGGTATTATTAGGAGAAAACGATGAAGTTGATGATGGGGTTCGAGAGAAGCTACTCTTCTTCATTGTTACAGCAGCCATAGAAGTTGCTTTTGGCAGAGAGAAATTTCAGATGGTTGTCCTTGTAGTTGATAGAATCTGGACCTGTGTGTATCGTTGTCTTCTCTGGGTGATCAGATCAGATCAGATACTACTAGACAATCTGAAGCAGTTGAAAGAATTCTGATTAGTTTGAATTACGAGTTATGTTTGCCGTAGTAGGACCCCTAACTAGGTAGCGTGTCATATACAAAACATAAATCTAACGATCCATATCTGTTTGATCAAATAATTACTTGTGTTTGTTATCCATAAAACTTTGACTTGATAGATTTCTATCAAAAATTGGGAATTTAATTCATTATTTGTGTTTAGGGATGTCTACAAGTTGGAGAGCTACTTTGTGGTTGTTCAAGATTTTAAACTGGCAAGAATTACACAAACTTAAAACCATCATATTAATTATTGTTTGTTAGTACCCTATTTTGTTTTCTTTACTTTTCGAGCTGAATTGTGTTTTACTTCAGCCTATACTATGTTATCATGGTTGTGTTTATTAAGTATAGTTATGATTGTAATAACGAGGAAAAAAACATATTGTGCTAGATACAAAATAAAGTCAGTTTGCTTCGAACACCTTTGAATTCGTTTTTTGCACTAGAGGTACCTTTGAACTTGTTGAACTTTTCATACTCTTTTGATTATGGTTATTCTTATTTACCGATGAAATGTGTTGGGGAGTGTAGATGGCACGACCCAAGGACAACTTTTTTTTTTGAAGAAATTTTATATTATTACAAGGTTCTTACATTTTTTTTATTTTTTTTTGTTCATCCGGATGTCCCTTGCGAGCAAAGAAAACAAGCCTCTTATTTTTGCATTGATCCACCAAAATGCCTATCCGTTATTCTTCACTACATGCATGTAATAGTCTAGAGGTTAGGGTTAGGGGTAGGCATCCCATCCCGTCCTGATTTTTTTGGGAGTCTAATTAAGGAATGTGATTTCGCGAAATCACGCGAAATTTCCCCTAATTTATCGTTTTTTTGAAAGAACGAAAAGAAATCGTACGAAAGAAAAAACTAAAGTTTTTTTATTGACTTTTCGGAATATTTGAAATTTTCACAAAGGTAGAAAAGCTAAAGACAAAAAATCCAGTATTTCGATCGATTTTTTTGACCAAAATCTCTTATTTAATCAACTTACTTTTGGTCTTTCTTTGGTCTTCCTGCTTCACTTCAATCTAATCCAACAACAAAAACAGTCAACTTGTAGATTTGCTTTAGTAGAGAAGGGAGTAGATTTTTGCATCAACTTCAAACAGGTCCTCTCATCCTCCACAGACTCGATCTGTGCATCAAGCGATTCAAGCCCAACTTCAATCGATCATCTCCTCACTCGATCAACCATTGAAGGTTTCGATTCGATCAACAACAACACTCTCCTCTTTGCCAATATTGAAACCCCAATGTCACAACCGTGACTGTGAACCTGAAAATTGAGCATAAAGATGTGGACAAGTGAATCAAATGGAACAGATAACAATTGAGGAACTCTCTCTTCCGGTGTTCTCACACAGAAAAACCTACTTGAAAATTCTTCTCTGTTCTTCATTCATCACAATTCATCTCTATTTAACACTTAGAGCTCTAACAGAATTTTGAGTTTAGCCAATAATTGGCTTACACGTATTAGCCTATGTGGCACTAACTAACACTGGTCAAGTTACCAAACTACCCTTTATTCAAACTTCTAAATTTTAAAACTTGGCGCCATCTTTCCCGCCTTAATTTCTGCAAGTGCTTTTCTCATTTCAGTTGTTCTTGAGGACCCTTGAGATCGTGACGCCCAATTGCGTGAAATCTCCTCGCACATCTCCTTGAAAACTCCCTTTGGTGGAAGTGGAATCATGGAAGTTTCCTCTTCACTTTAGTATTGTTCTTCTCTGGCGTAAGTAATACAAATTACAATGCGTGTTTTTTTTGGTAAAACTGCATAAGTGTTTAATGAAATTGATTAGGAAATCTACGTAGTTAGTGGCTTTTAAATAAATATGATTGTGTTTAATAAATATATTTTTGGAAGTAACAAAGATATTTAATTGTATGTATATATTCAATGTCTAAAATATGGTAACATATATTTGATGGTGTTTAATAAAGATATTTCACTGATTCTATACAAGTATTCAATGTTTAAAATATAGTAATATACATCTGGAGGCATTTAATAAAGATTTTTTACTCAATTTTTGAAATGCAGTAATATACATGTGTTAATCTCATTATTAGTGTAGAGCCAAATTAGTAAAAAGTTGGTATTTAGGCTTCATTTAATATGTTTAATAGGTTTATTTAATTGCATATTATTTTTTTCACATATTTCATATACCCTCGAAATTTATGAATCATTATATATGTTAATATATCATCGATATTTTTACATTTTTTATTCACACCGAAATATTTCTCGAAGTATTTCTTAAAATCAGAAAACCAAAACTAACTCGAAAAACGAAATCACAATCCTTAATGAGAATGATCAATCCCATCCCGATCTTGTCCAGTCCCGATCTAGAGTGAGATGGGATTAGGATGAAGATTTTCAATCCCGCCCATCCAATCTCGTCTCGAACTGATTTTATTAATAATAACTATTATTATTAATTCTGTTATTTTAAATAAGAGTGCAATTTTTGGATGCCCACATTACATCCACCGGTGGAGATAGCAATTCAACATCTCAATAACTCAATTTCTCACAGTATATGTCTCTCTCACACACGTCTATTCGTATATTTGTGTTTCAATAACTGAAGAAGATACTCTGTTTCAATAACTTGAGGTTGAAACATCTAGGCTTCGTGAAGAAGAGAAGAGAAGTCAGCTCTGATATGCTCAACTCTAATATGTTTTGCTTCTCCTTGAGTTGGTTCTCTCTCCTAGTCTTGGATTCAATCTCTTTGGGTCTTTTCACATGGCTTGACGAAAGGCTATAGAGAGTTGGTTTGATCTAGGTGAGCTTTTGTTTTGTTCTTCATCTGGTTTATCTTTGTTGTGTTGGTCTTTACCTACCAAACCACATAGTTAGTAGTTTTCTAGTATTATTTTACAAAACAAACAAAGTTTTGATTCCCTTTTATAGTAAATCTCCTCCTCCTTTATTTACACTTCTCCAACGAACCTTCTTTAACGTATTAATTGAACACAAGACCGTCAGCTATGATTGGATGATAGAAATCCAAACCTAAACAAATTACGCTAAATAAAATAAGAGTGATTCTATGTGTCGAGGGAAAGGGCGAGGAAACCAGCGAGGAAAAGGAGGTGGCGGGGGGTGAACCGTTCACCCCCCTCGAGATGCGCGCGCCGAAAACATCTCGAGGGGGGTGAACGGTTCACCCCCCCCCCCCCCGCCACCTACTTTTCCTCGCTGGTTTCCTCGCTCTTTCCCTCGACATTTAGAATTAGGCATAAAATAAATGCTAGAAATGTAAATAAAAGATAAATAAACCTAAGGATGCGTTTGATTTTTGAAAAGCTTTTCATGGAAAACAAAGTTTCCATTGTAAGAAAAAATTGTGGTAAAGTTTTCCATGAGAAATTTTTTTTTTCCTAATTTTCCATTGTTTGATTGCGAAATTTTTTTCAATGATGAATTTGTTTTAGGCCTAAGTTGTTATTACATCAAATAAATTGAACATGTGCTATATAAACATAGTAGTGACATATAACTTATATTACACATTAAAACTAAAAATCACAGACACAGACTTGCAAGGACAGTCTCATATAAGAAGACTTGATGCAAAATAACCTATAGGATAAAGGTGTAGTCTTAATCACAGTTTGAAGCACATGTAAAATTAATGTGATGACTAAATCAACAAAGAGGAATGATCCAGGTACCTGAAAACAGTACAACAAACAGATACTAGTACAAAGATGAACTTCTTATAATTGAGTTGCCTAACATCATACTTTGCGTACATTCTTTGAGAGGATCACCAAAGTGGTTAAACACTTCTAGGTCTTATACTTTCAACGATCACATACAAGTGCACCCATTACTATTCGCATTGATGGCAATCCAAAAGCATCCAATGTATGATCCTTGCCCATACCTAGCTAGTCTATCTCCACAGGGTCTCTTCCTAAAGGTGCCTTGAAAGGACTCTGAATAAATATAAATGTAGCCTATAGGTGGTGAGGTGAGTGACAGAGAGGCAGAGCACAAAGAGTGTCATAGAACTTCCTTATAGCTCTTCTCATTGCTAAATTCATATCTCTGCATGTGAGTATGAGAAATATAGCACCCCCAAATCAAAATCAGTTGTAAATCCAACTAACTTGCCACATTCAAACCATTTGCTAATGACAGTATCTAAAGTCATTTCAACCAAAAAAAAGGACAGTATCTGAATTGAGCCAGTTTTGGGCTCAATTCACACAACCATAATTAAATAATAGACTAAAAATCAGACATTAGAGCTCAAAGTCCAGCTTTCTACACAAAGAAAGCAAATTGGTCCTTTTATATACATGATCACATTGTCCTGGATTGTTTTGCATAATCGCTTTAGGTTCAAGTTACATTGGAGGCCTTCCCAAGTTGATAACAACACAAACATGGAATCTAAAGTAAACCCAAGGAATACCATACACTGATCTCAACATATCCAACAGAAATCACCAACAAAAACACAAAAACAAACCAATGGGTATGTAAGGATGATCTCACCTGAAATCGAAATCTGATAGAGCCCCGAGAGGAGATCGAATCGAGAAACTTATAAGCTCTCTCCTTTTGAAGCCCACACAAGTGGAGGATTTAGAGAAAAGAAGGTGAGAGGAAAGAGACGAGATACAGAGACATGAGGAGATCGCAAAGACTGAGAGAGGAAAGAGAGGAGATGGCGGAGACGAAGTCGAGGTCAAGTGGAGAGACAGAGCGTTGAAAAGTTTTCTTCAGGGAACCCTAAGCAAAGTGCAGTGATTATGCTTTTGGTTACGTTTGTGTTCGTGAAGAAGGATTCTGGAGGACAACTACAAAGCTATTGGTGTCTTTTTTGTGGTGGAACATGTGTAATTTTTGGTGGAACATAGAACAAATACACTCTCCCTCAATAACAAAGCCCCAATTCTAGAGAGTCATGGCTAACCAGCCATTTTTTTGTCAATGGGTAAAAGTGTAAAGAGCCCTAACTCAGCAAAAAATGGTTGGTTAGCCCTGATTGCCTAGAATTACTCATAAGAGAGTTAAGAGAGACAAACAGAGTTAGGAGAGATTAGGAGAGACAGACAGACAGACTTCAACTCCAAATCTCTCCTCCATCAAGTCATAAAGTTAGATAAACAACTCTCTCTTCGTCATCAGAGAAGGCACAAAAAAGTGTAAAAACACCAAAATTTGCCCAAAAAATGACTAGAAAACCTGGTTTGCTAGACTTACTCATGGAAGAGGCGAGATTCGTTGTGCTCTTTATGATGAAAAACAATGGGGTTTCTGATTTCTTGTTCAAGAGAGTTCCTAGTCTAGATTACTATGATAGACCACCCCTCGAAAGCATAAGAGCAATTTTCGACGCCTCTTTCGTCCATCAACTCTGCAAGACCCATTGTCCTCGCAAGTCTGTCTATTTTTTCTAAAATTCGAGTTTAGATATGTTGTTTAAGGTAGAATTAGGAGTAAACTAAATATAATAAAATGATCAAGATCAACAAAAAAAACTAGGAGTAAAACCAAATATGAGACATTTTTAAAGAGTATTGAGTAAATATTAAGTGAATTACATAACTGATCAAGTAAGAATACATATTTGCAACTGCACACAAAACCTATGCAGTTAATGCGAAAAGTGGTCAGGATCGCATTACGATTTTTCATAATTAGTCGGGACTAGTCGGAATTATGCGGACAATTTTTTCAAAGTACATATTTTTAAAATTTAATCATAGACCTAGATTACAAAATAAATAATTAATCAAAAGGGTGTAAATATGTAATCATAGTCATGTATTATTTTACTAATTAATCAAATGAATTTAATTTTACTGGTTGGAACACTTATAGTTACCTGGACTTGTTTATGAATAACCAATACAACGAAGGCAACAGAATGATAGCAACAACAACAACTCAAAGGCATAGCAACAACCCCAGTAGCGAGAGCTGCAAGCAATAAGAGCAAGCCGTCAAGAGTTGCAAGTAACAAAAAAATAAAATAAAGCAACAATAGTTGCAAGTGTACAGTTGTATAGAGCAACAAAAGTATAACTAGTCCATTCATCATTAGTCTGTACAATCTTATAATGGCGTGCATTCATCATTTGGTACTAATTTCAGGTTATTCTATCATAGTTTAGGTAATGGACTTAAATAAAATTAGTCTACTCCAGTCACTATTTGATTTTTTTACTTCATCTGTTAGTCTGTACAATCTTATAATGGTGTGCCATTCATCATTTGGTACTAATTTCAGGTTATTCTATCATAATTTAAGTAATAGACCTAAACAAAATTAGTCTACTCCAGTCACTTTTTGATTTTTTCACTTCCATCTGTTTCCTCAGCTTAAACTTTTTCTTTACTTGCAGAAGATTGAGTTACCCCAGAGAATAAGTAAGTGTTCATAAATGCAGAAACCCCACTCACCCATGGTGAAGTCAGAGACTCGAGAAGATAATTCGACTTTTTGTCTGTAAGCTAGCAGTTTGAAGAGGAGAAGCAGTTGTGAGAGAGTGAGAGATCCCATCCATTCGTTTCTTGTTTGAAGAAGGACTGGGAAGAGAGGGAAGAGGGTCTGGGAGGAGAGGGAAGGCATACCTGATTCAGCAGCAACCTCTTCGATTGATCGAGTCAGCGCAGCAAGCTACGGCTTGATGATTTGATTGAAGGAAGGGAGGAAGAGAGGTTGATGATTCAGATCTACTTCTCTTCTTCAGTTCTTCGTCTTCGTCCCTCCCTCTTCTTCAGTCCTCAGCTGCAAACCTGCCAAGAACCAGAGACAAATCAACCATCGATTAGGTTTTTTTTTCATATATATAGACCGACAAATCGGCGAGTCAGCTGAGCCGATTAAGCGCTGACATTCACCAATTTTTTGGTTCCGCTTAATGCCAACCGAGTCGACCCTGCATTTCGGTCCAACCCCGCATAGCGATTTTCAGCCGCATTAACAATACAGCAAAACTCTCAATGTTTTTTTTTTTTTTGGAGAATACTCATCCTTACGTCAATCTCAAATCACATTGTCATTATGCTACATATCACATTAGCCCTCCCCATTATTTCTGGAAAACTCATCATTACACTCTCCACCTGCTTCCCTCTCAATAACTCATCATTTTGCAGTTAGACACCAAATGATTTGGTTGGCACTGTTGATCAAAATTTGGCCCCTCAGGTAAGTGTTAATACTTGAAATCTTGTAGCAACTCTAGTTTGACTTATAAAATCCAGAATTTCAACTCTAGGGTTCAACTCACACTAGTAAGTGTCAGTCCTTATACTGTGCTGAACATTGCCAAGAACAATAGTTGCAGTCTCAGCAATATGGGATCATGCAGTTAGATCTTTGGTAGTTGTCATCTCTGGAATTGCTGATCATTAATATTTGAGTTGTTCTACCAGTCGAGGGAGTGGGCAAGGAAAACAGCGAGGGAGGGAGCCGTCCATCCCCCTCCCTCCCTCGCTGTTTTCCTCGCCCACTTCCTCGACATTTAGAATTTTCGTTAATATTTTATGAGAGATTCTAAATGTCGAGGGAAAGGGCGAGGAAATCAGCGAGGGAAATGATCTGGCGAGGTGAGAGCCGTTCATTTCCCTCGAGATCCGTGTGTTGACTTTTTCACGCGGATCTCGAGGGAAATGAACGGCTCTCACCTCGCCAGATCATTTCCCTCGCTGATTTCCTCGCCCTTTCCCTCGACATTTAGAATTTCTCATATTTTATCAATGGGCCTTTGGATTATCATCATGAATACTGAGTGATATGAATTTTATTTGTTTATTTATTGGAAAAAGGGTTCAGTTGTTGGGCTTGAGGTTGAGTTAGAAGTGGGTAGGGTTAATGAAGCTGGGCTGATGTCTGGGCTGTGAGGTAATAAAGGGTACAACATATTATATAAAGTGATGTGTCCATGTTATTAAGTCAAAATGAGTAGTGGTTAGCCAAGGACAATCGTTGTGATGGCCAAAGACATTCTGATGCTTAAGTCAAATATCGATGCAAGGAAGAGTGAAGACTGAAAATAAATTGCAAAGTGTGTGTACCTTTTTTCTTCCCTTTTCTCACCTTAAGTAGCGAGTGCTCCATCCAAAATTGTCCATGTTATTAAGGGTGTGATGGAGGGAAGAGATCTTGCCCAAGATCTTACTTGTGCATGAATGAGTTTCTTTGACACTTGGCTATGTTTAGGACCCAATGTTTGATTGGGCTAAAAGTTGATTTTGTGCGAGTGAATCTCGGGCCTATGACAACTCCAAGATTCATGTTTGGGCCTTATTGTCCTGGGCCAAGCCCTAAGACCCGTGCCTCTTGGGCTGGTGTAACTTGGGCATTTGACTTACGAGCTGGACAATGATTAAAATAATTAAAATAAAAATCGTTTCCCATTCTGTTGGACAGTATAATCTATTATTTGCTGTAGTTTTACTGAACCTTTGAAATATGACATTTTGTGGTTTTTGATACAGTGAGGCTTGCACTTGTAGAAGAGTCACGAAAGTTGACTGGATATGAACACAAAGGAGTTACATGTATTGGCATGAAAATGGATATCCCGATCATTTTTTTCTCTTATATTGTGAATGTTTTGATGCCAGGGATTCGGTGAACTTTCATATATGTTGTATTGTTTCTCATAAATTTGCTTGAAGTTCCAATTCAAACATGGAAGAATATTAAAGCAGGTCATCATGAGATGTGTCATACATGGTAGTACACAACACTCCATTTTATTTCATTGGTAAACTTTTTTTTTATCCTGTAGCCGTGCTGGAACTCATTGTAGTCAAGGTGGTCGCTTGAGGCACGCCTCGAGGCATTTTACAAAAATTTGCCTCGAGATGAAGCAATGTGATGTGATAAATTGAGGTGTTCACCTCGATGCATCTAGTTGCCCGGGCATGAGGCGATGCCTCACTATTTTAACATGGTTATTTATTCTTTATTTCTACATACTTATAAGATAGTTTAGATAAATTCAACCCACTCTTTGTAGTTAATACTTAGATTTAGAGCTCGAGTCACTTGATAAACAAAACATGTTGACATCAAGGGTTGAAGGAGACACAATTTGAAACCTTCCCTCCTTCCATCATTTCTTCAAACCTAGCTGCTGACAAAGGTTAAATAGGGCTCTCCTTGTTTTCTTCTCATCTTTCGCTGAGAAGTTTGAGAACTAGCTTCCTTGATGTTTTTGTTAAAGATGGCTCTCGTTGATGTTTTTGTTGTCGGTTTATGTTTTTGTAAATGATTTAGTGGATTGTGCGACTTTTTATTTTCCTTGTTTGTTTATAATTACATATGATAATATTATGTATGTTAGTATGCTATTATAATTTATTAAGAAAAGAAATAAAAAACATACATTATGTATGCTAGTATGCTACTATATATGATTTATTACGAAAAGAAACTCCAAAAAATAAGCTAAGTGTGCCTCATGTCAATGATGCACTTGTATTGTCGTACGCCTCATGCATTTAACCATGTGCACTTTGCTTCCGCCTCAACGCCTTAACTACACTTTTGAAACTGTGCTTCTAGCTTAAGTTAGCTTGGTTTAGAGAGTTAGAGTAACAATATTGACCTTGTGCCTTTTGAGCCATGTATTCTTTGTGTTGGTCGTGTGCTTCCAACACATATAAGCATATGCTTGTCCAGGAAGCACTTTTTTTTGGCAATCAATGTTCTCATTTGTTAATTCCTAGTAAATTACTAACAAAAATACAAAATTAATTATAAACCAGCATGTAGGTAAATTTTCATGACATTTTCAATTGTGAGCGCATGGAATATAGTACAACGTTATATCTTTCTGCCTCATTATATCCATCCTCTTTTTGTTTTATGAAGTCATTTACCCATCTCCACAACGTTCTTGTCGATTTCAATTTTCTATGAAATTTTTGTGCAAGATACCTTGTCAAATGTTTGTTAATCCAATGCCTCTAGCATGTGTTGTCGCATGCCTTGGAAGTTTCAACCCTCTGTCTCTAACTCATGGTAACATACCTTTAACACCTCGCCCTTGTGTATTTTATCTTATGTTAGAATGTATGTGGTATATGCCAAGCCCGAGCCTCATGCAAGTCAACTTGTTTTCAATATAACTGTAGTATTGATGAACGATAAATCTAGATGAATACTTTCTGAAAATACCAATTAGAAAAGAAAAAAATTGATGTGTAGATAAAAAGTTATACGGTTTTTGAGTTTCAAAGTTAAAGGAAGTAGAACACTTTTGGGCATCTTGCCTTTCTTTCTTCCAAGTGTTTCATTTACTATTTGCGGAAAATGACTTTTATGACTTACTTTTTCACAAAATAGACAATTTAGATACTATAGTTGATGTAATGGCTAATTTGTACCTACTTTTATATTTTTATGACCAACAAAGACTATTTCATTTACCCAAGTTAACTCATAAAGTTATATGACATATTTAATTTATCTTTCCTAAAAAAAAAAATCTAATTTTAACTTTTATGACCAACAAGGATTTTTTTCTAAATTTTTAGATACTCTTTATGTCGAGTTTCTTTTCTACCTTCAATACTTTGGACCATTGATGCTAAAAATAATAAAAATTTAACAGAGAAGTTGTAAGTGTGGCAACGACAAGGATTGTGATTTTGCGAAATTACACAAAATTTTCGTTTTTTTTTAAATTATGAAAAAAAAAATTGCATTTTTCAAAGGAAATTTCAAGGTTTTTTCATAAATTTCATGATTTTTCATAAATTTCTTTTTTTCGTAAAGGTACAAAAAACAACTACTAAAAATTAAATTTTTAGAGGTTTTTCATAACATTTTGTGATTTTTTTCGTAAATTTCGAGTTTGTTTTTCTAATTATTTATTGATTTTTTAAACCACTCTCTTATTTCCTAATTAATATTTCTTCTACTTATATATTGATGTTTGAAACTAACCCTGATTTTCTAATTATAGGTATTTTGTTTTTATTTTATGTATTTAATACATTTATTTACTTGCAAATTTTTTTACATATTTAATATATCCGCGAAATTCATTATATATATTTCATTTATCCTCAAAAATTTTATGTTTTTTATTTACACATCGAAATATTTCTTAAAATCAAGAGACTGAAATTAACTCGAAAAACGAAATCATAATCCTTGGTTATAATTACATTGGAATGTAAAAAGTTATGACAAATTAATCAAATTGATTTTATTATTAATTAAAACCAAATTTCTAATCATCATTAACTAAATTATGAAAAGTTTACCAAATTTTAGCATAATAATTTGATTAACTTGTTAGTCAATGAAAACTTAAAAAAACTTATAATTTGTTGTTCATAATTAGAATAATTAATATTGATACCTACCAGTAGCATGGGGTGAGAGGGATTAAGGTAGGTAATGCGAATACATAAAAACTAAACCTTTTTTTTTTTTTTGTTAAAATGCAAGCATCATGTTAAGGGTGGCAAACTACTAAGCTATTACATCCCCACCCTGCCTCTGCTGAAAAACTAATTTAGCTAGGCATTGAGCTTTGAAGTTGTCATCTCTAATTACATATTCAAACTGCCAGTTTGGCCATGCTGCATATTTTCCACAACCGACAGATATTATCAATAACAAGGAACTAAGTGTTGGACAAATCCAATAATGTGGGCACACATATGTCATATAATGTGTATTGCTATCTTAAAGTGTAACACATCTAATATGTGATCTAATAGGGGTGTTGGACTATAAGGTATTAATAAATAACATAGTGTAAATAAGGATGTAATTTCTAATTCAATGAGGGGCAGAATTGGAAATTCACAGCCCATAAGTTGAAGGGTTGACTTATGGGCATTATAAATATGATGGGTCCCCGATTGAGCGTATGCGTGAAAAAGAAATAACCTTTGGCATTTGTATTTGGTATCCTCTCAACAGAGAACTTTGGACATGCTTGAATCAATCGGAAGATCCAAAATCCAATCACAATCAAAGGAGAAAACGCTATGGATCAATCGGGTATGTTCTATTCTTCTTGTTTCCATTGAATCAACTAGAGTCTTAAACGTATGGTTTAATACAACATTTGGTATCAGAGCAACTCCTGTTGATTCCATGAGAAATTATAACGAAGAAAATGTTTTCCTTATTTTCATAGAACAACAATAAATATTATGATTCATCTATTATGGAGTTTTCTATGCCTACAGTGACTCATCTATTATGGAGTGTTATATGCCTATAGTGATATGCGATGTCTCATCTATTATGATTCATCTATTCTTGATTCATCTATTATGGAGTTTTCTATGCCTACAGTGATTCATCTATTATGGAGTTTTATATGCTTACAGTGATATGCGATGTCTCATCTATTATGGATTTTTATATGCCTACAGTTATATGCGATGTGAAACCAAATTTTTATATATGCCAACAGTGATATGCAATGTCTCATCTATTATGATTCATCCATTCTTAATTCATCTATTATGATTCACTGTTCACCGTTGACTGTTCACTGTTGGGCGGGCTTGGTGATTGTTCACTATTGGGCGGGTCTGGTGACTGTTCATTGTTGGGCTGACTTGGTAATTGTTCACTGTTGGGCGGGCCTGGTGACTATTCACCTGTTGGGCCTGGTGATTGTTCACCTGTTGGGCCTGATGTTGCTGTTGGGCCTATTAGTAAATTTTACTTTGACTATTGGGCCTGTTGCTGTTGGTAATATTGTTTTTGTACATTATTAGGACCTATTTCATTTTTGGCTACATTTTATTTCATTTTTTATTTGTATTCAGTTCGTACTCCAAATTTATACATAGTTTATAATTTTGGTTTCATGTATCACTATTGTGTTCCTTATTTAAAATTTTGACAATTAATTTAACTAATAGGTTGCCAAAGCAACCACTGTTAGGAAAATTGGTTGATTTTAAATAAGTGAGCATGCTACATCCATGTGAAACAATCGACCCAAATGAAGATTGTTTGACCGGATAATCCCTAGTCTTAAATATGTGATAAAGTTTACTTTACCATGCTTTTATTATGCCAGTCCAAAGAAATGCATAATATTATGCCGGTTTCGTTGTGTATGAAGAGTGCCACTTACAGATTGATATTTCTGTCCAAAGACTAAATAACAATGTTGTGCTAGGTATCTTGATATGGGTTTTTATTTACCTATTGTATGAATTTAAAAGTTTATGCAATTGAATAATGATGTGAATATGTTATTTATGTAATTTATTCTCTGTACAGCTACTATGTCTGCTACTAGTATATCTGCTGTTGTAAATAATATTCTCATGCTTAATGGGACAAACTTCAAGGACTGGAAAGAGAACGTGTTAATCGTTCTTGGATGTATGAATCTGGACTTTGCCTTAAGGATGCCTTAAGGATTGAGCAACCCGTTCCTCTTACAGATGCAAGTACTCCTGATGTCAGGAAATACTTTGAGAAATGGGAACGCTCCAATCACACGAGTCTCATGCTCATCAAGCGAGGTATTCCAGAAGCCTTTAGGGGTGCAATATCCGCAGGGGTGACCAATGCTAGTGAGTTCCTTACTGAACTTGAAAAACGTTTTGCTAAAAACGATAAAGCTGAAACAAACATGCTTTTAGCTAGCTTGGTTTCATTAAAGTATAAAGGCAAAGGGAACATTAGAGAGTACATCATGAAGATGTCCCATCTTGCTTCAAAGCTTAAAGCACTGAAGCTTGAGTTGTCTGAGGACTTACTCGTGCATATAGTTTTGATATCACTTCCTCCACAGTACAGTCAGTTTAAGGTCAGTTACAACTGTCAGAAGGAGAAATGGACTCTTAATGAGCTCATTTCATACTGTGTGCAAGAGGAAGATAGGTTGAAGCAAGATAGAACGGTAAGTGCTCATTTTGCAAGCACCTCTAAAGATAAGGGCACAAAACGAAAGGAGAATGAAGCTGCTAAGGGTCCAACACAAAAGAAACAGAAAGGCATTGAGGGTTGTTTCTTTTGTAAAAAACCTGGACATGTAAAGAAGGAATGTACCAAGTATCACGCTTGGCGTGCTAAAAAGGGTATGTTTCTTGCTTTGGCATGTTCTGAGGTTAACTTAGCTTCAGTACCTAGAAACACTTGGTGGTTAGATTCCGGTGCTACTACTCACATAAGTGTTTCTATGCAGGGTTGTCTGAGCTACCAAAAGCCAAATGATGCTGAAAGACGCATCTTCGTGGGCGATGGAAAATCGGTAGACGTGGAAGCAATAGGAAACTTTAGGTTACTCTTAGGAACTGGTTGTTATTTGGAATTGAAAAACACTTTTGTAGTACCGTCATTTAGACGAAATTTGGTTTTTATTTCCTTGTTGGACAAATTTGGATATTGTTGTTCATTTGGAAATAATCAATTTAGTCTTTCATTAAAATCCAATATTATTGGTACTGGTTCATTAAGCACATTTGATAACCTATATCTTCTTGATACTATTACCTCATATAATGAAACCTTGCATGTGGAATCACGTGGTACTAAGTGTAAGCTAAATGAATGAAATTCATCAAAACTGTGGCACAAACGTTTAGGACATATCTCGAAAACGAGAATAGAGAGACTTGTGTCAGATGACATAATAGATTTTCTTGATTTTTTAGACTTTGATGTCTGTATTGAGTGTATTAAGGGAAAACAAACCAAACAAAAGAGATTGGGTGCAAACAGAACTTCAGACGTCTTAGAATTGATCCACACAGATATTTGTGGCCCATTCCCTTCAACTTCTTGGAAGGTCAACAATATTTTATATCATTCATAGATGATTACTCACGCTATGGGTACCTATATCTCATTTATGAGAAATCTGAGTCACTGGACATGTTCAAAGCTTTCAAAGCTGAGGTTGAGAACCAACTCAACAAACGAATTAAAAGTGTCAGATCTGACCGTGGTGGTGAGTATTACGGCAGATATGACGGTTCCGGTGAACAACGTCCAGGACCATTCGCTAAATTCCTAAAGGAATGTGGAATCGTTCCACAATACACCATGCCGGGATCACCTAGCATGAATGGTGTAGCTAAAAGACGAAACCAAACTCTTAAGGACATGGTAAGGAGTATGATCAGTCATTCTACCTTACCTGAATCACTCTGGGGAGAAGCACTAAAGACTGCAGCTTACATTCTTAATAGAGTACCAACTAAAGCAGCTGCCAAAACACCTTATGAACTTTGGACAGGCAGAAGACCTAGTCTAAAACATTTTCACATTTGGGGATGTCCAGCTGAAGCAAGGCCTTATCGGCTGAATGAAAAGAAATTGGACTCCAAAACAGTGAACAACTACTTCATTGGCTACTCTGAGCGATCAAGGGGCTACAAGTTCTATAATCTCACTATTAAGTCCATTTTTTTAAACGGAGACAACAACGTTTTTTGAGGATGTCAAGTTTGGGGGGAGAAATAAGGTAAGAGACATTGCCTTTGAGGAGGAATCAATTTCGACTCCTACTACTGTTGTTGACAATGTACATGTTCCAATACCTGTCATTGATCAAGAAATAGATCTGGAACCTCAACAGGACAATGTTGAACTACTCCCTGCTCCAATTGAAGTAAATATTCCAGAAGAACAAACTCAACAATCTCAAGATCAAATGCCATTAAGGAGATCAACGAGAGAAAAGAGAAGAGCTATCCCAGATGATTATATGGTCTTTCTCGAAGAACATGAGGAAAATGATGGATTGGTGGAAAATGATCCGATCAACTTCCATCAAGCCATGCAGGATTCTAACTCTCAAAAGTGGATAGATGCTATGAATGAGGAGTACAAGTCTATGCAATACAATCAAGTGTGGGATCTTGTCCCATTACCTGAAAATACAAAGCCTATTGGTTGTAAATGGATATTCAAAACCAAGAAGGACTCAAAAGGTAATATGGAAAGATATAAAGCTCGTCTTGTAGCTAAAGGCTTCACTCAAAAGGAAGTCATCGACTATAAAGAGACTTTCTTTTCGGTGTCAAAGAAAGACTCATTTAGGACAATCATGGCTCTTGTTGCACATTTTGACCTTGAGTTGCATTAGATGGATGTTAAAACAACGTTTCTCAATGGCGACATTGATGAAACAATTTATATGGTGCAACAAGAAAACTTTGTGTCTGGAGACCCAAATAATATGGTTTGCAGACTAAAGAAATCCATCTATGTCTCAAGTAAGTCTCCCGTCAATGGTACTACAAACTTCATCAAGTAATTGTCTCGTTTGGTTTTGAGACAAATGTTGTTGATAATTGTGTGTATCATAAGTTCAGTGGGAGTAATCATATATTCTTGGTTTTGTATGTTGATAACATATTGCTTGCCACTAATAATATAGACATGTTGCACGAAACCAAGAGATTTCTATCAAAGAAATTTGAAATGAAAGATCTTGGTGAAACTTCTTTTGTCTTAGGGATTCAGATATACCGAGATCGTTTTCGGGGTATTCTTGGATTATCACAAAAGGGCTATATAGAAAAAAGTGCGTAAAAGGTTTGGCATGCAAGATTGTAAACCAGGAGATACCCCTATATCTAAAGGAGACAAATTCAGTCTTAAACAGTGTCCTAGGAATAAACTTGAAGTTGTAGAGATGCAAAAGATCCCCTATGCATCAGCTGTTGGGAGTCTTATGTATGCTCAAGTATGTACACGTCCAGACATAACATTCATTGTTGGAATGCTTGACAGATATTTGGATAACCCTGGGATGATTCACTGGAAAGCAGCTAAACGGGTTATGAGATATTTACAGAAAACTAAGGATTACATGCTCACATACAAGAGATCAGATCAGTTGGAGATCATAGGGTATGCTGATTTTGATTTTGCTGGATGCCAAGATAGTAGAAAATCTACATCAGGCTACATTTATCTGTTAGCTGGAGGAGCTATTTCTTGGAGAAGTGCTAAACATACACTCATAGCTTCTTCCACCATAGAAACAGAATATATGGCGTGTTTTGAGGCCTCCAACCAGGGATTATGGCTGCGTTATTTTGTCACCGGGCTGTGCATTTTGAATGACATAGAAAGACCACTAAAGTTATATTGTGACAATAAGTTAACAGTTTTATATGCCAACAACAACAAGAGGAGCTCGTCTAGGTCAAATCATATTGACATAAAGTTCCTGATTGTGATGGAGAGAGTAGAGAATAAACATATTTTCATAGAGCATATTGGGACACACTCCATAATTGCGGATCCGCTTACTAAGGGATTACCACCCAAGGTATTTCATGAGCACACCGCTCATATGGGTGTTATGTCACATGAGGATATCATGGTTTAGTGGGAGTTTTGTTGTTCTATGATGGATTTTTTGGGATACATTGGTGTACTTAGTATTTTCTGCATAAATAAAGTCTTTAGTCAATTGTCTGTTTATTATATGTTTGATCTCATTAAAGATTAAAGTTGGACCGGTTGGAAATAGACATGTTTGGATTACATCACATGTAATTTCCATGCTCTACATCCATGTTTGATCTATGTCATTTGATTATATTGGTATATGTGATTATTGATGGATTTCGTTACGCCACATGTGACGCAAATCGCTTTAATCCTATATCAGTATAGTCAATTGACGAGATTGTTTTGGAATACCTTTACTTGTGATAGCAAGTTTTGAGCTCATAAGGTTATACACATTAAATGTAACATATATGGCCCAAGTGGGAGATTGTTGGACAAATCCAATAATGTGGGCACACATATGTCATATAATGTGTATTGCTATCTTAAAGTGTAGTCCATCTAATATGTGATCTAATAGGGGTGTTGGACTATAAGGTATTAATAAATAACATGGTGTAAATAAGGATGTAATTTCTAATTCAATGAGGGGCAGAATTGGAAATTCACAGCCCGTAAGTTGAAGGGTTATGACTTATGGACATTATAAATAGGATGGGTCCTCGATTGAGCGTATGCGTGAAAAAGAAATAACCTTTGTATTATGTATCCTCTCAACAGAGAACTTTGTACAAGCTTGAATCAATCGGAAGATCCAAAATCCAATCACAATCAAATGGGAAAGCGCTATGGATCAATCGGGTATGTTCTATTCTTCTTGTTTCCATTGAATCAACTAGAGTCTTAAGCGTATGGTTTAATACAACACTAAGACCATTCACATTAATAGTCGTCAGGCCTATTCAAAATATTGATCATTGTGAGGGAGTCACCAAGCAAAGACCCTTCTTCCAATCGAGGTGATGACACATTTCCATTGTTGCTTCAGCAGTTCTAATTGCTAGAAAACCCATGATAGCATTTTTCAAAACCATATCTTTGATTTTTCGAATAGTTCATTATTCTCAATTCTCTTCCATTAAATCCTATATTGAAGACTTAAATGGCACACATTTGCATGAGATCCATACAAATTCATTCTTCTCCACACAGACCTTATGTTAATAAGGAAAATTAAACTAAAATGTTCGTTAGAGATGAAAAAAGGAACCAAGGGCTTCAATTATAGACTTCTCGCTGGCATCTTCATGTGCGTTTTTCTTTAAGTCTTCTGCAAACTAGCTGAAAGTGAATTCAACAAACCCTAGTCTTGCTAACCAACTTGCTAAGAGGTCCCCAACACTATTTGCCTCTTTAAAGATATGCACTATGTCGGAATTCTTTTCGAGGATCAACTGTTGGATTTGTCTTTAACGATTCATCTTAATGTTTTTTCTATGTGGTCTGGTACCATTTTCCAAAATTGAACACAACTCTCTGAGTCTGTGTCAACTATTATAGATTCGAGATTCTTGTTATCTACTTAGTTGAGACCCATATAGGCCTTCAAGCTCAATTATTAGAATAGAAGCAAAATTTTGAAGATTCAGCTGCTATGGAGATCACATTGCCATGGCGATCTCTTATAATGGATCTATAACCACAATTATTATTTGATAACTACCATTTTGTAATAATCGTACTTTATCATGAACTGCCATTCTGAAGGACATAACCATTTGCATAACTTGAGAAGCTTGTGATAAAGTTCCACAGTGCTGCTCCAATTGTCTAAAAAACTTATTGCTTCCATCAAGTTTTTTACCTTGACCTTATATGTCCATTTCATAATACATATGCGGGAATCCCTCTTCCCCAATATGTTGTAAATAAACGCATTTTGAAGACAAACTTCCTTTCCACGGCCTAACTACATGGTTCTGCTGAAGAGAATATAAAATGTCTCCCATATAGCTTTGCCAAAATATAGCTTAAAGAACATAACATTTTTGTCATCCTTATAGCAGAATTCAGAAGCTAGAGTTTCTTCCCCGGATATAGAGTATTTGGGTACATTATTAGGAAACACTACATCAATTGACACTTTTGTAACAACTCTCAAAACAGTATCACTTTTGAGATGTTGCAATTCACCATACAATTTCAAGTCAAAACTAAATTTAGCCAAAAAAATGAAAAACAGTAAAAAAAAAAAAAAATGACATAATAAGTTGGATCACCATGAATAGTATCACTTTTATAACCATACTCTTCATGGTGATACAATTATTGTATCATTTTGTTTGTGAAAATGTGTAAAATTGTTCCGTGAATTGTTACACTTCAAAAGTGATACTATTTTGAGGGTTGTTACAAAAATGTCAATTTGGTGTAGTGAAACCAGACCAAGCTCATCCATTGAGCTATGTTTTTTTATTTTTTCCTTGGCAAGTTGCAGGTAGATTTCAACATATATATTCCTTCAGGGCTTTTTGTCCAAATAATGGTGTCTTCAAATCTCTGTGAGACAGATACCTCTTTGAGTTCATCCACAATACCACTTAACACGCTGAATATGCAAATTCACATTCCATTTGGTAATGATAACTAAGACTTTAGCTCTCCTTTAGGATTGAATTATAAATCAGATTGTTGAGGTAACCGACCAATTAGAATCCCCGCCGAAAGACCAAGATTTTTCACATTTAGCAGAAAGGAACATCGAGTTCAAGACCAGCATGAACCACTAGGAAGGTTGGATTATTCTTGCAATCTGCATTGCCTAAGACAACCTCTAAGTTCTTAAACCAAGGATGCGCGGACACAGACACACGTCGTGTCGGACACGACATGACAATTTTCAAAAAATTAGGACGGTGACACGGTCAAACTTTACTTTTTATTACTTTTTGTTTTTTTTAAACTTACATGAATATAAAATTATTTAAAATTTTTACTTTTGAAACTCAAAGATGAGAGCTTAACAATAGAGATGAAATTTTTTTACAGAGATGCACAGAAAGTCAAAATTAACTGGAGATTGTATCTAATTTATAATTATTTCAAAATAGTATGTAATTGTGTATCTAAGAGCAAAATAATCATTATAAACAGAGAAAACAAATTACAGAGAAATTACAAAGCAAAATGCCCATTTTTGTGTGTGTGTTGTATCTAACTTAGAGCGAGCAAAAAAATGACCTTGATGACGCCTGATGTATCACCAAATAAAAATCACTAGTCAAGAACCCTTGGACCGAGAACGGCGTGAAGATGTGCTCTAATTGAAACAACTGCCCTCCCCGACTGAAGGAATTGAAGAATTGGCTATTGCAATTGAGTGCAGCAGAACTAGTAGTTTTTCAAGAACTACTTCCAAAAACCAGGAAAAGAACCCACCGGCCATGTCGGTCTCAGTCAACGTGTCCTGACCTTTGACCGTGTCCGACACGTATTCAACTCTCGAAACGAGGGTTTTCCAAAGAGTCCGTGCATCATTGCCTTAAACACAATAGCTCATTTTGTCCATGGAGTGCACAAGCATCCTATGTGCATTGATTGTCAATCCTCATGCATGTATGGCATGTCACGGACACAGAATCATTCACAAAAAGAGTCCCTGACAGTCTCCCTCACTTGATATACTCGATGCCTGTGTCGAGACAATTAAGTTCCGCATGACCTTGACAACCTCTCACCCTCTTTGGAATAGTTGATCATTAGGTTTCGTTCGGAGCTGAGTTTGAAAACAATAGGTTTGGTCTTTGAGCAATCTAAGAGAGATATTATAATTTTTGAATTTTCTTTTGCTCCACCAAATCAGGTTATACATAGGATTACCATTGATAAAGCTGCTCCATGCAAGCTTAACAATATTTTGTGAAATTTCCAAATTTCACATTCCCTCTTGATGAGTACCTCAACGTAGATTGACCCCTACTAGAGGAAGGAGACAAGGTTATCCCATTTTCTTTCTTTTATTCATGTTATTGGCTGAAATCATCTCCAGAATCCTTAAAGAAAACAAATCTTATCATTGATGATCTTATTGTTTTTTTATAAAGCTTCCGTTGATCGAGCAAACAATGTCAAAGATCTCAATGCTTACTATCATTCCAAGTCCTGCATATACCGTACCAATAACACTCATCATAGGCACCAACAAGTTCTTAGAACGATGTTATGAGTCAAAGCTTTTAACTCCAAATACAAGTCTTTGGGTTTACCCTTCATGATTACCAAGACCAAAAAGAATGGTTTTCTTGCATATTGACATGTTGAACACTAGACTGCCTTGTTAGAAGGCAAATCTATTTTCACATCTTGTTTCAGCTTCTATTGCAGTTTATATCATGCAAACATTTCATTTACCCAAATCCTTAGGCCATCAAATGGATTGTATTACGAGAAACTTATAATGGAAAGGTAGTAAGATGCCATACCCTGCTATCTTATAAGTTGAAACAATGTCCAAAAGAGGGAAAGTTGTAAAGCTTTAACATCCCCATCATGCATCATATTTGGAGGTTAGAGACCAAATATAGTGACCTTTGGAGTAGGTTCTTGAAATCCATTGATTTTCAAAATGGACTGCTTACTAGAGCCAACTTAAAAATACAGGGATTTCTTATGTATGGAGAGGGATTGGTAAGGTATAAAGCAGGACTCTTAGAAGGGTATTGTCTGAACTTCACGCAAATTAAAGGTCACAATGAGACAAATGTCATAGGGATTTATACTTCCTAAAGAGATACATTAACTTTCCGAATTGGACAATCCGATCTCTAGATCTATAAAGGCACTAACCCTGAATGCTGACGTGATAGGAGAAGTGTTTCTCCCACCCATACTCATGCCATCATCAGTACACCTAGGAATAATTGAGTTTACAATTAAACAACCACGAGTGACATTCTAACAAGAAGTTCTTGGAGAATATGGGGTATGCTTGTATCCATGGTCTGGGTCGCGAATGCACCACATTTGGGTTGCAGTGACCCAGTTCGTGGTTCAGAACTTCAAATGATTATGTAGTGATCCTAGTAAACTTTTTTTTGTCTTATCACGCAATTAACATTCTGAATAACACAAACACTCAGTCGTAAAAGTAATAAACACGTGTAGACACACTAGAATTTTCTAACTCGGTGTGATTTAACTTAAAACCATCTGTGAACTCTGTTCGATTCCCATAGCAATGCCCAGGAACCATATCAAGGTCATCTCATACAAATTTACCACCAAAGTGATACAACATTGAATCTCAGGCCATGACCGCTGATTATCACCTTATAATACAGAATCACTACATCTTAAAACGCATCCACACCAAACTCTACTCATAATTGCCATTGCATAAAAATGAAGCATAGTGTTGAAAGTGCTCGAAATAACATGTAATACACATAATTCAAACATAGTTAACATTGATGCGGTAGAAACATAATGCAACCAAAGATGAGCCACTCATCATGATTGGCAAGATAAAAAAAAATAGATTAGATCAAGAAGGAAGGACATAATCAAAATATATTCTCAACCAATAACGTAGTAACAGTCTTCAAGTTTGTGAATCATGCACTATCAGTGTGTGTCCTTAAGAATTATGACATCAATTTGATGAGATAACAGGAAAGAGAAACTAAACATTGAACACACGAAAACAGCATGTAACACACTTGGTAAAAGTGTAATGCCATAAATTTAACAGAGATATAATAAAATAAATGTTGAACACGTTGTGATTAACAAGATAAACATAAAAGAGGTTAAAGAAGGCTGAACATAATCAACGTTCATACCTTGAACCTCATCAGCTAGTCAGCTAAGGAGAATGAGCTTGCATGAATTCCACTATTCATGATGATAAAGAAGGCTGAAGTGTCTCCGATAATTTTCCTGCAAAGCATTATATACCCAGGTACTTCAAACTGGGTTGCAAGTGTAAACAATGCAACTGTGTCGTATTGGGTCATGGCAATAATGCATTTTATTGTATTTCAGATTGCAACCAATAACTACATAAAACTTATTGCATCAAAATCATGTCGTAAACAGTAGAATCACATTATTAGATATCATGCATTAAATTGCGGGATAACATGGATTAAAGATCAAAGAAACATACTTTCTCCATTCATCAAAATCTCTGTTGTCTGTACTTACATCCTACTATAATTATGGAAATGCCTATCTTTATTCATCTAAAATAATTGCAAATTATGCCCTTTTCTCCGTTCCTTTTTTAAAAAATTCACGTTGTAATATATATTATTGAGCCTTCAAAACTTCAAGACGCCTTCATGTATATCCATCAGAAGAGCCATTCGTAATCGTCTACTTCCTCTGAAACAAGAACCAATTTTCGTGTTAGTGAATATCACCTTTAGCTAACAGAACTCAAAACTAGAAACTATAAAGCTAAAGAAGAATTACCATCAGGAGGTACATCATATTTTTTCGCCGTTATCTCAGCCAACTCCAAACCCGGAAATACATTCTGAAAAACAACATCATAGAAATTTGTATTAAACCAAATTAAAAGAAAACCAAAATTACGATAAAGAATTACAAAAAACATAAATTTTTTTCATACTTACATCCAGTTCCATCTGTACTTTCCTTGGTCTCTTATTTGGCCTCTTAGGCAGTGTGATTCCCATGCTAAGTAAATCTTGCTCAATTTCATCACGCGAAAGTGCAATGGGGAACTTTTTCTTCTGTGCATCCGAATCTTCATTAACCCTTCTCCGTTTCCGCAAACTCTTCCGTCTCTCTTCCACCACCCCTTTCTCCTTCATCTGATTTCCATCAACAGCAGCAGCAGCTTTTCTTGACCTCAGAATCCATGGTTTGGTCACAGCGGCTGGTTGTTCATCCACAGGCGACTTGTCTCTAGACAAAAGTTGATCTTTATTCAACTCCATCAACATATTTTGTGCATTGTCGACTGGAACCGTCGTAGATGGTCCTGATTCTGATTCTGGAGAGGATGAAATCGGAATCCCGTCACTGGGTTTTCTGCAGCGATGGGGGTTAGTCTTTTGTTTGCCCCATCTGAATGGTTCTTGAATGAATTCTTCAAAACCCATGATCAACGATTCTTTTGTGGGATGATCAGACTCAACTAGTTTTCTTCTGAAGTGTCGATGGGTTTCCACCATATTGAGAGATTCAACCAAGAAGTAGTAGGAGATTGAAATAGAGAAGGAGAGTGAGTGTTGAAGTTGAAGTTGGATTTGAATTAGAAACTTGGAAAGCAATAGCGAAGAGGAGAGGATTAATTTTAGAAAGTGCAGAGTTCAAAACAGGGGAGGTTAGCATGTATTTATTATAGAAAGTTTCGTATTTGGATGATAAGGAAGAATACATGGTTATCTATGCATGCGGATGGTGAAACATACATATGGAATGGTATGGTGAATGATGGAAACAATGTTTTGGAGTAAAATTGTTACGCCCCGATTTTCGAGAAAAAACGAAATCCAAAAATTCACGTAGGATTATCCGTTTTTCCAAAACTTGGGACGTGAAATTCAATAACAACAGAAACATTTAGCAGCAATGACAAAATATAATTTAGAAAATAGGAACAAACTAAAATTTATACAAAACTCTAACCAGGAATAATTGACGTCGCTAACCCCACTAGCGGAACTCTCGTAACACTGCTCAAAAGCTTCTAAACCTGAAAAACTAATTGGCTACATTCCCAAAGGAATGTACCCAAGAAGCAAAAGCTCACTCGGGTCAGCAATAAAGCTGGTGTGAGAAATCTTCATCCCAAAAATCAATAAAATCGCACGTGATAAACATCAAGCGAAACACAAACAACAAACCATCACACCAATAGGTAGTTCCTCAACGAGGCAAATGTGTGTTGCGAGAAAACACAGTCCAAAGAATTTAGTTCCTCAACGAGGCAATCATATCATCATCCTAACATGTAAATATGCATTTACCTGTACTTACCCTATAGGAGTTGATTATGGCAAGTCTAACCTGCAGAAATATTAGTGGACTTGCCATCCTGCATAAAAAGGATTAGAAACAACGCAACGTCATTTATTCTTTTTATTTGAATTAAGTTCATTTTTTTAACGGATTGATCACTTAGACGATACCACATTCGCACCACCTCCGTGCCGAACATACATACCCGTATGCCTCTCTCATATAAAGGAGGACTACTCCGTCATCCATGCATAAGTGAGGACATCACATACAGGCATGCATCGCGGATACCCCTAACTATATGAGTTCCAAAAGCCACCATTGGGCTATCAATGCGCATAAACTCACTTCACATTTTTGACGAATAAATATCAAAGCCTATTTTAGGCATACAATCCACCACATTTTAGCAAGACTAACCCGAAGGTTATTTTAGTTTCTCTAGTAAGAAATTGGTGCCCCAACTCCGCAAGACGACCCGCAGGTTATTTAGTTTCTATAGTAAGAGAGGGAAAATCATAAACAAAAGAGGTGTGGTAGTTCTAAGTGATACAAGTCCAAGTGGTTTATAATTTCAGAAATCAAGGTTTTCCATTATCATTTATTTGTGATAATTTAGACTTCTTCCACAATGACATTTTGTCATACATGAATTGATTCACAATCTATTCACCCACATTTTTGGGGAAAACATAGCATATTCATTAATCATGCTATGTAACAATATGACAATAAAGCCACTCCTCGATTCAAATATCCAAATTCTTCATAATGCATAAACAAGTCAATATGCATACAAATCTCCAAATTTATCACAATGCATTAATATTCATCAACCATTCAAACACCAACCAAACAAAGTCACACCCAATCCATAAAGTGGTAAACATGGGTGACCCCAAACATGAACCCAGCAAGCTAGAAAAATCTCACACATCAAACAGGTCACAAATATTGGAGAGCAAGCGTTTGCAACACAAAACACCACAAATAAGGCAACCTCATTCTCAACATGTCTAAAATCTCACAATTGGATTACCTGAAATGAAACTCGTCATTTCCATACAAGCAATATACATACAGTATACTGAATTGCTCATCCAAAGAGATAAAGGGCTAAGAGTTTCACTTACACCTTACACCCAAAATCTTTGAAATGAGATTTAAATCAAGCAATATAACAAGCCTAAGAATCCAATCTAAAAATCATCAAGGACACACAAATACAGGTCATCACACCGCCACACCAAAATCCAAATCATAACCACACATTCTCGCAACAAAACTCACAAACCCCATCACCCAATCCTATCAAATACTTCTTGGGTACATTCCTTTGGGAATGTAGCCAATAAGCTTTTCAGGTTTAGAAGCTTTTGAGCAGCGTTACGGGAGTTCCGCTGGTGGGGCTAGCGACGTCAGTTATTCTTGGTAAGAGTTTTGTATAAATTTTAGTTTGTTTCTAATTTCTAAATTATATTTTGTCATTGCTGCTAAATGTTTCTGTTGTTATTGAATTTTACGTCCCAAGTTTTGGGGAAACGGATAATCCTACGTGGATTTTTGGATTTCGTTTTTTCTCGAAAATCGGGGCGTGACAAAAATGGTACGTGTGGTGAATGATGAAAACAATTATCTCGTGAGGGAAGAAGAAGGAGAAGGGATTTGGTTTGGTTTGGCTTTGTCCTTCCTCTCAAATTGCTTGTCGCCGCTGCTACTGCTGCTTCTTTCAGTGGGTTTTGCTCCCCCACCTTTTCCCTTGTTACTGCCGCCACTCTTGCTGCCTTCCTTGTGGCTTTTTGAATCAGCCTTGTATTCGGACAAGGATTCGGCAACTGCGATGGCCTCCGCAAGTGATTGAACGTTGCGTCTCTTTAACTCTTGCTCAGCCCATCGTTGTAGTCCATCCATGAAGTAGACGAGCTGAGTCTTCTCCGGCATGTCTGAGACTTCAAGCATAAGAGAAGTGAACTGCTTGACGTACTCTTTGATCGACCCCGTATGCTTCAGTCCACGCATCCTCTTCATAGCAACTTCCTCCGCATTCTCCGGATAGAATTGCCGCTTGAAATCCGCCTTGAACTCGTCCCAAGTCTTAAGTGAGCAAAGACCCTTCTTGATATCCGACTCACGCCTCCTCCACCAAAGGATGGCATCATCACCCAAGTACATGGTGACGGTGGTGATCTTGAACTCATCGTCGTCCAAGCGCATAGCGTTGAAATATTTTTCAACACTCCATAGGAAGTTGTCGAGCTCCCTAGCATCGTGTTTCCCATGGTACCTTGGCGGCTCGGGCACCTTCATCCTTGATCCCTCTCGTACAGTAGCACTACCTGCTACAACCGCCTTGCATAGGTTGACGTCCGATTGCAAGGACTCAACCTGCTCCCGGATGGCTTGGAGCTGCCCCATCAGCGTGTCCTTGAGCTGGCCCATCTCGTTGCGCATGGCATCCGCAACTTGGTTGACGAGAAGTTGAGTCTCGTCCTTGGCTTCCACAGTGCCAAGCTCAAGGTCATGGACGCGGCTATCGAGTTGCTCAATATCCATGGTGACGCTAGCCAACGTCCCATTGAAGGACTTAACCTTCTGTTCCATCTCCCCAACGTTGTCCTGGAGATCGCCCACGGTCAGCTCCACCTTGGCCATACGATCCTCAAGCATGCTGGTCCGACTAGTCTTTCTTTCAGTCTCCTTGACCACGGACCCTCCAACAGCACTCTCTTTGTTTCCCGACATGATCAGATTGCTCCGCACCTAATCTTCGTACACACAGCAGCTAGCACAACGCAACTTCAGCAAGACCGCCCCTACAATCGTCGCTGCTCTGATACCACGTGTCACGTGCTGACTTTTTCCCTTGGCTAACACGCTGCCTACTAGCGTCACACTCCCGTCGGACTAACTAGTCAAGGCACTTCGATGCTTGGCTAATGCTAAGTGTTGCTACGGAAGCTTAAATGAGGAAAATGCTAAGGCACAAGTGTTTAGGCTTTTTGAAAGAATGCTTTGTATTGCTTGAGAGAGTTGTACAAGTGTTTCTTTATCTATCTATGATCCCTACAAATGAATGCCAAGGCCTATTTATAGGCCCTTAAAGTTCTAGAGGCTTCTAGCCTAGAACCTTCCACAATCCTCCTTCAAAGGAGTATTCTCTATGCATCTAGAAAGTTCCCACCTCCAAAGGAACTAGAAATTACAAGGAGGCTTCTAGAAAATACTACACAAATTTGTACAAGGGTGTTCTAGACTCATCCATGCTAGAACACTCTAGAGAAAGCTAAGCTAGAATGTCCAAGAACACTCTAGAACCTTCCGGAGGCATCTAGAGAAAGCTAAGCTAGAATGTCCAAGAGCACTCTAGAACCTTTCGGAGGCATCTCGAAAAGCTTGCTACTCCATCGGGCCTTTACGGGCCTACTGCCAGAGTCCATATGATGCCTTGGATGCCTTGTTGCCTTGGTGAGGGATATTTTGAGAGATGGCTCGTGACATTCTCCCCCACCCAAGTCCTTGACGACCCCGTCAAGACTGTGCCTTGAACTCCGCGATCTTGCCCTGGAATTGCCATAGGTCGTCCTCTTTCTCCCATGAGGCCTCATTATTCGGTAGTCCCTTCCATCGAATGAGATACTCATTATAGCTTGGCACACCCCTCCGTCGGATGAGCCTCTTTGCCCCGATGCTCTCGATCTCTCGATCAAAGGAAGCCACGATCGTGGTTGGTGCTCGATGTGACTCGCCTCTCGTTGGATCTTTTTTATCACCATGGTAGGGCTTGAGCATGCTCACATGGAACACCGGATGAATCTTGAGTTTGGGCGGCAACTCAAGCTTGTAAGAAACTCTCCCGACCTTTCGTAGGACGGGAAATGGTCCCTCGTACTTCCGCACTAGTCCCTTGTGCACCGAGCGGAAGACCTTGAATTGTTGTGGCAACAACTTGACCATGACCATCTCGCCCACTTGGAACTCGAGAGGGCGTCTATGCTTGTCTGCCCACTTCTTCATCTTCTAAGACGCCTTGTCCAAGTACGCCTTTGTTATATCAAGCTGCTCATGCCACCCTCGTGCAAGCTTGTACGCAGCGGGGCTGCTACCCGTGTAGCCCGACGCAACGGCTTGTGGAGTCAAGGGCTGCTGGCCCATGACGATCTCGAACAGACTTTGTTGCGTCGATTCGGACCGCTGCAAGTTGAATGAGAATTGAGCCACATCCATCAACTTGGCCCAATCCTTCTGGTTGGCACCCACAAAGTGCCTCAAGTATAACTCCAACAAGGCATTCACCCTTTCTGTTTGCCCATTGCTTTGAGGGTGAAAGCTTGTCGAGAAGTGTAGACCTGAACCCAAGAGCTTGAATAACTCCGTCAAGAATTTTGCTGTGAACCTTGGGTCCCGATCACTTATGATGCTCCGAGGCAAGCCCCAATACTTCACCACATGCTGAAAGAACAACTTGGCTGCTTGCTCGGTCGTGCAATCGCGTGGGGCAGGTATGAAAGTCCCATACTTGGAAAAGCGATCGACCACGACCATAATAGAGCCATACCCATCAGACTTGGGCAAGGCCGATATGAAATCCATCGATACACTTTCCCATGGCCTTTCCGGAATCGGCAAAGGCTGCAATAGTCCTGCCGGTACACGTTGCTCTATCTTGTATTGTTGGCACACAAGACAAGTCTTCACATAGGCCTCAATATCGTCCCGCATATGAGGCCAATAGTAGTCCACCTCCAAGAGTGCCAATGTCCGCTGCATCCCCGGATGACCATCCCACATTGAGTCGTGGCACTCCTTCATGATGTCTCGCCTAAGATTATCCGACTTAGGCACATAAATGCAACGACCGACGGTGTAGAGCACCCCATTCTCTACCCAAAATCGTCGAGTCTTCCCCTCCTTGGCCATCTCCATGAGTCCCTTGGCCAAGGGGTCTTGAGAAGTCCCCTCCTTGATCCGATCAAGAAGGTTGCTAGCGGCACTGCTTGCGCTAGCGAGCATGGCCTTTCGGCTGAGAGCATCACCAACAACATTAACTTTGCCCGGCTTGTACTCCATGACATAATCGAACTCCGCTAGGAAATCTTGCCACCGAGCTTGCTTGGGGCTGATCTTCTTCTGATTTTGAAAATAACTCGTAGCAATATTGTCGGTCATGATGGTAAACCGACTCCCAAGCAAATAGTGCCTCCAAGTCCGCAAGCAATGAATGATGGTTGTCATCTCCTTGTCATGCACCAGGTACCGTCTTTCGGTATCATTGAGCTTGTGAGACTCATAGGCTATGGGATGCTCCTCTTGCATAAGCACCCCTCCGATGGCAAAATCTGATGCCTCGGTGTGAAGTTCAAAAGACTTAGCATAATCGGGCAAGGCCAAGACAGGTTCCTTGGTGACTGCCTTCTTCAAGTCATCGAACGCTTCTTGGCATTTCTCACTCCAATGCCACTGCACCTTCTTCTTCAGCAAGTCGGTCATTGGGGCTGCTCTCGCCGAGTAGCTCAAAATGAATCTCCGATAATAATTGGCTAGTCCAAGGAAAGAACGTAGCTCCGAAACGTTCTTGGGTGGCTCCCATTCATTGATGGCCTGCACTTTGTCCCGTTCCATCATGATTTTTCCAGCCTTGATGCGGTGCCCCAAGAAAGACATTTCGTTTTGGGTGAACGAGCACTTCTCCAATTTCACGTACAGCTCGCTCTCCCGCAATGCTTGAAAAACCTGTCGCAAGTGATGCACATGTTCTTCCAAGTTGTCGCTATACACGACGATATCGTCGAGATAGACGACTACAAATTTATCCAAGAAAGGCTGAAAGATTATGTTCATTAAAGTGCAGAAAGTAGCCGGGGCATTGGTGAGACCAAAAGGCATCACCAAGAACTCATAAGACCCATAGCGAGTGACGCATGCTGTCTTTGGCTCATCTCCTTTGGCAATGTGCACTTGCCAATACCCCGATCGGAGATCTAGTTTAGAAAAGTACCTGACTTTACCGAGCCTATCGAAAAGATCGGCAACCAAAGGAATTGGATACTTGTTCTTGATGGTTACTTTGTTAAGTGCTCGGTAATCGATGCACATACGCAAGGACCCGTCGTGTTTGCGTTGGAACAATACTGGTGCACCGAATGGGGCCTTGGATGGCCGAATGAACCCCGCGTCCAGCAGCTCCTTGAGTTGCTTGCGTAGCTCTTCCAACTCTGGCGGTGCCATCCGTTAAGGTGCCATGGCTGGAGGCCTAGCCCCTGGCTCCAGCTCGATCATATGATCGACTTCCCTTCTTGGAGCAAGTCTCTTGGGTAGCTTTGGAGGCATGACATCTTTGTATTCTTTCAAAACCGCAGCTACCTCCTTCGGAACCTCGCTGGGTTGAGGTCCATCTTCGATCAACGTGGCCACAAATATTGCTTGCCTCTTTTGCACGCCTTTCTTCACTTGAATGGCCGACAACATCTTGGCCTCCACGATCTCCCGAGTGACAGGGACAGAGCATGCTTCTCGATCCTTTGCAATAGTCATCGACCCGTCCCTTTCTAATGTCCATGGCTTCACCGTATCCATGAACTCCATGCCCAGCACCAATGAGAAGTCGTCCATCGTGACGACAGTCAGGTCCACCGTCCCCTTCCATTCGCCCAAATGAAGGGAGACGCCTCGTGCTACACCATGGATAGGCACCAGTGTTGTGTTGACGGTCTTCAAGGTGTCTGGCTCCTTGGTGTACTGCACACCCAGCCTTGTTGTCTCCTTCAAAGCAACAAAGTTGTGCGTTGCACCCGTGTCGACGAGTGCCTTTGAAGCCTTACCATTTACCTTGGCTTCCACAAACGTAAGAGCAGATTTCTTCGAACGGGGCAGCGTACTTACCTTAGCCACGTTGCTTTGCTCCACCGTAGCCTTGACGCTGCTTAGCAAGCGCAAAGTCCCCATTTGCGCCTCATCCCCCGATGATTTCCCGGACGATCCACTCTTGCCAGCGATCATCGCATTGAGCTTCTGTCGCTGTGGGCACTCCCTAGCCCAGTGCGGCCCTCCGCACAAGAAGCAGTCGCGGTTTTTCACCTTGCTATCCGAAAAGGACTGCTTGGCTTTGTCCTTCCTCTCAAACTGCTTGTCGCCGCTGCTACTGCTGCTTCTTTCAGTGGGTTTTGCTCCCCCACCTTTTCCCTTGTTACTGCCGCCACTCTTGCTGCCTTCCTTGTGGCTTTTCGAATCAGCCTTGTATTCGAACAAGGATTCGGCAACTGCGATGGCCTCCGCAAGTGATTGAACGTTGCGTCTCTTTAACTCTTGCTCAGCCCATCGTTGTAGTCCATCCATGAAGTAGACGAGCTGAGTCTTCTCCGGCATGTCTGAGACTTCAAGCATAAGAGAAGTGAACTGCTTGACGTACTCTTTGATCGACCCCGTATGCTTCAGCCCACGCAGCCTCTTCATAGCAACTTCCTCCGCATTCTCCGGATAGAATTGCCGCTTGAAATCCGCCTTGAACTCGTCCCAAGTCTTAAGTGAGCAAAGACCCTTCTTGATATCCGACTCACGCCTCCTCCACCAAAGGATGGCATCATCACCCAAGTACATGGTGACGGTGGTGATCTTGGACTCATCGTCGTCCAAGCGCATAGCGTTGAAATATTTTTCAACACTCCATAGGAAGTTGTCGAGCTCCCTAGCATCGCGCTTCCCATGGTACCTTAGCGGCTCGGGCACCTTCATCCTTGATCCCTCTCGTACAGTAGCACTACCTGCTACAACCGCCTTGCATAGGTTGACGTCCGATTGCAAGGACTCAACCTGCTCCCGGATGGCTTGGAGCTGCCCCATCAGCGTGTCCTTGAGCTGGCCCATCTCGTTGCGCATGGCATCCGCAACTTGGTTGACGAGAAGTTGAGTCTCGTCCTTGGCTTCCACAGTGCCAAGCTCAAGGTCATGGACGCGGCTATCAAGTTGCTCAATATCCATGGTGACGCTAGCCAACGTCTCATTGAAGGACTTAACCTTCTGTTCCATCTCCCCAACGTTGTCCTGGAGATCGCCCACGGTCAGCTCCACCTTGGCCATACGATCCTCAAGCATGCTAGTCCGACTAGTCTTTCTTCCAGTCTCCTTGACCACGGACCCTCCAACATCACTCTCTTTGTTTCCCGACATGATCAGATTGCTCCGCACCTAATCTTCGTACACACAGCAGCTAGCACAACGCAACTTTAGCAAGACCGCCCCTACGATCGTCGCTGCTCTGATACCCCGTGTCACGTGCTGACCTTTTTCCCTTGGCTAACACGCTGCCTACTAGCGTCACACTCCCGTCGGACTAACTAGTCAAGGCACTTCGATGCTTGGCTAATGCTAAGTGTTGCTACGGAAGCTTAAGTGAGGAAAATGCTAAGGCACAAGTGTTTAGGCTTTTTGAAAGAATGCTTTGTATTGCTTGAGAGAGTTGTACAAGTGTTTCTTTATCTATCTATGATCCCTACAAATGAATGCCAAGGCCTATTTATAGGCCCTTAAAGTTCTAGAGGCTTCTAGCCTAGAACCTTCCACAATCCTCCTTCAAATGAGTATTCTCTATGCATCTAGAAAGTTCCCACCTCCAAAGGAACTAAAAATTACAAGGAGACTTCTAGAAAATACTACACAAATTTGTACAAGGGTGTTCTAGACTCATCCATGCTAGAACACTCTAGAGAAAGCTAAGCTAGAATGTCCAAGAACACTCTAGAACCTTCCGGAGGCATCTAGAGAAAGCTAAGCTAGAATGTCCAAGAGCACTCTAGAACCTTTCGGAGGCATCTCGAAAAGCTTGCTGCTCCATCGGGCCTTTACGAGCCTACTGCCAGCGTCCATATGATGCCTTGGATGCCTTGTTGAGGGATATTTTGAGAGATGGCTCGTGACAATATGCTTATCCAGGAAGCACTTTTTTTTTTTTTTTTTTGGCAATCAATGTTCTCATTTGTAAATTCCTGGTAAATTGCTAACAAAAATACACAATTATATGTAAACCAGCATGTATGTAAATGTTCATGACATTTTCAATTAGTTTATGGAATAGTACAGCGTTATCTCTTTTTGCCTCATTGTATCCATCATCTTTTTGTTTTATGGAGTCATTTACCCATCTCCACAACAATCTTGTCGATCTCAATTTTCTATGAAATTTTTGTGCAGGATACCTTGTCAAAGGTTTGTTAATCGAATGCCTCTAGCATGTGTTGTCTCATGCCTTAGGAATTTCGACCCTATGTCTCTAACTCATGGTAACATACCTTTAACACCCCACCCTTGTGTCTTTATCTTATGTTAGAATGTATGTGGCATTTGCCAAGCCCGGGCCCCGTGCAAGTCAACTTGTTTTCAATATAATTGTAGTATTGATAAACGATCTCATTGAAAAATTTGGGTGAATACTTTCTGAAAATACCAATTAAAAAAGAAAAAAATTGACGGGTAGATCAAAAGTTATACAGTTTTTGAGTTTCATAGTTAAAAGGAAGTAGTACACTTTTGGGCATCTAGCCTTTCTTCCAAGTGTTTCATTTATTATTTGTGTATTTTACTATTCCATGGATGAAAATGACTCAAATGTATGAGTGCGCTTTATTAAACTCTATATGCATACATATGAACAATTTTTTATTTGTTTTTATTTCTCCATTAATTGCATATTGTAATTTTTAGATATATTTTTCAATTTGGTATTGACAAACACTACACCAAATTGGTACTTTTGTAATAACTCTGAAAATAGTATCACTTTTGAGATGTTGCAATTCACCAAACAATTTCAAGTCAAAACTAAATTTAGTCAAAAAATTGAAAAACAGTAACAAAAAAAATGATACAATAAATTGGATCACCATGAATAGTATCACTTTTATAACCATACTCTTCACGGTGATACAATTATTGTATCATTTTGTTTGGGAAAATGTGTAAAATTGTTAGGTGAATTGTTACATTTCAAAAGTGATACTGTTTTGGGGGTTGTTACAAAAATGTCAATTTGGTATAGTGAAATTTAGAAAAATAAAATTTTCTAGACTTACATTTTCAATAAATATTCGAACATAGAAATCAAATATTGTGACATTTCACTACACCAAATTGGCATATTTGTAACAACTTAAAAAATAGTAATACATTTTGAACTATTACAATCCACCAAACACTTTCAAGTATTTAGCCAACAAAATAAAAAATAGCTACACAAAAAAATGATACAATAAATTAGATCACCATGAAAAACATCACTTGTAAGCCCATACTATTTGTGGTGATACAATAATTGAATCATTTTGTTTGTGAAAATGTATAAAATTGTTTTGTGAATTATTATAGCTCAAAAGTGTTACTATTTTTTGAATTGTTATAAAAATGCCAATTTGGTATAGTGTTTTAAAGTTTCAAAATTTGGAAAATACAAATTCTCACTTTCTACTCCATGTTTTACCAAAGAATAGAAACTTTACAAATAAAGTATGAGGATTGGCACTCCATTGTTGTCATTTCATATGTATCTAGTTACAAGTGGCTATGATGTAGCACCAAACGGACTATTAGCTAGTGTGTATCATCTGACGAGAATACAATATGGTGTGGATCAACCGGAGGAGGTCTGCATCAAAGTATTTGACCTTCCAAGATGCTTTGTTTACCCTTCACATACGCATGCTCCCTTTGTCTCATTTTCTTTAATCTTTGCAAATTAATTATTTGGGTGAGAATAAATCTTAAATTTAGATCTACAAACAACACACTTTATTCATTAAAATGTGAATCATCTTACCATCTCCTCCTCCTAGATGGATATCAAGATTGTTTGGATTTAGTGATTCCATCTTATTGAAAACTTTGTTTGCATGGTAGCATGCTCCCACATGTCTCTTGTTCATGATAAAATCGTCAAGCTGAAAACTTGACATGTTAATCCCATGTATTTAGCTAATGATTAAAAATCGTTAGACAAGTTGACACATTTCACTAGCTCCCTTATCGCCTTCGACATAACACATGACAATCTCTATATGTCGCAACTCGTTGTTTCTGTTCCTTTAGCTCGCGTTAGCATCCCTATATCTATAGTTGAAGCGGAAGATGCCTTCAGGTATGCTAACCATGACTTTAACTCATGGCAGCGTGCCTTTAGCATGTTAACCCTGTATCCCTAACTCATATTAGCACGCCTTAAACAAAGTCAATCCCAAACCTCTATGCTTTTGAATTCCGACATATTACTCCTACTAATACATGCCATCCTGTGACTTGCTATTCACGTTTTGTCGCAGATAATTCAATCTTAGGTGTTCGATTTCAAGGAAAATTTGTCATAAGAAAATTACAAAAAGAAAGAATATATAGTAGAGGAAGTGGAAAAATATTCTCCATCTTGAGATTGCAGAGATGATACTGTTTTGGCAAAAATATTATTGGCTCCCTCTCTAAAAAATATTTTCCACAAGTTTATAACAAACCAAGAACAGAGTGATCGTCACAAAACTCTTGTTCTTCATTCTTTTTTCCTGTTGGCGAGATTTTTGGCAAGATTTCGGGCTAGCCAACATTTCCTCTTTCCTTTCTCCCCTTTACAATTTCAGCAAATTTTTTGACTTGAAATCAAACACGCTCTTAGGGAAACTAGCTGCGAGAAGCTTTGTAGGCTTTCACTACAAAAAAAATTCAATTCAGCAACGGCTAAAAACCGTTGCTAATTGTCAAAAAACCGTCGCTAGTATTTATTAGCAACGGCTCAACAACCATCGCAATTCCGTGGCTATTTTAATCGTCGCTATTTGAATTAGCAACGAAAAACTATCCGTAGCTAATTCGCAACAGCTAAAAACGGTCGCTAACTCGAAAAATTCCGTCGCTAAAGTTGTTTAAAATTTTGGCTAAGATTGTCGCAAATTGAAAAATAGCGACGGTTTTTTGCCATGGCTATTTAGCGACAGTTTTTGCCGTCGCTAAATTGCAAATCCAATTGAGAAAACAACCACGGTATTTGTCGTGGCTATTTAGCGACGATTTTTGCCGTCGCTAAATTGCAAATCCAATTGAGAAAACAGCCACGGTATTTGCTGTGGCTATTTAGGGACAGCTTTGTTGCAAATCATATTGACAAATGAAAATTACAAATTACAAATGAAAATTCATTTTTTATAATGAAATTAGCTCTTAAGGATTGTCCATTCTGAAAATTAATAGAAACTACCAGAACTAAATTTAATTGATCAAAAACATGACAGGAGACTTAAGTGATCAAAATTATAACAAAAATTACACTGAATCTCTAGAATTACAAAAAAAAATTAAAAAGAATCCATACAAAAATTACAAAAGACCAAAAAAAATGTATTCGCTTTATAGAATTGTTGTAGTGGATTTATATAGATTCAATATGAGATTGAGAATTCAATTCTCAACATTCCCACAAAGTATGGGAATAAACTATTTGTGCAAAAATAATTGGGGAGGCAGCAATTAATCAAATTTCCTATTCTCACTTCCCCTTCTCTCCCTCTCTTTCCTCTCCATATCCTTTCTTCCGTGTAATTGGAGTTCCTTGCAACCACGCAAAGCATATCAGATATCTAGACCAAAACACATGACTCTTAACAAGTACAACACTAATTCCAATTCATGTGCAACTTCTCTCTCTCTCTTCCACAAACTCGTATTTGTTTTAATTCATTTTTTCCGATTCTAGGCAGTCAGGCTTTATACCACTTTTTAGTCAGGTTGAGTTTTTTACATTTCTACCCCTTCTATAAATAATGTTTGTGATTGTGTTTTAAAGAGAATGGGTGAAAGTGTAAAACACCCAAACCTGACAAAAAATGGCTTTAAAGTCTGGCTGCCTAGACAAGCTGATTCATTTTTCCTCTACATATGGATTATTTACACATTAGCCCTGGTTAAGAATTAGTCTCGGACTCAACTCTACTATTATACTTTGTACGATGACATCTCAACTACCAGTTGTACCACTTGTTGATAGCCATCTCATTTATGATGTAAACTAATTGATTTGATTACTGTTTGTATCAAGTGTTAAAACTACTAGCTTTTCCATTATTCAGAGTTTCAGACTATTGAATTTAATAGGATAGGTTTTTTGTGACAAGTAAGCCTGGTACACTAACTTGATACGGCTTTCTCCATTATCAGGCTGATGTCCCTTACAAGAAAGGGAAGTTCTTTTGGAAAGCCTCATCAGTACATCCCATGATTTCCATTGTGGAGCTTGAGCTATGTAAATTGAACTTCTGAAGTAATCATAGGAAGCAACTGAAGAAAAAGCTTCATCTTAGGACATAATATACATTTTAATGGGTGTTGACCTATAGGTTGCCCAGTTGATAGGTTATGGGATCCTTAAAAACTCAACTCGCCTTTCAAAAAAAATATTAATAATAAATAATAATAATAATAATAATATACATTTTAAACAAGGTACTAATTCGGACGCCAAAAAGGTTTACAGTAGACTCGGAAGTATCTAAACTGTTGGATATCTTTGAAATTCTGTCAGAAGTCTGAACAATTTTTTTTGATTCAAAATAAAACTGATCAATTTTTTTTAATAAAAGAAAATTAGTAAGTACGCTTAGGCAATAGAATTTATTTTTATTTTTATTGTAAGATAAACTTTTAAGGTGGGACTTTCTGATGTGTATTTCTTGCCGAGGTGCTAGAAACGTAATACTTTAAAATAGGCAAGGATTTTAGTTCACCTAACATAGTCTGTAAACTCCAATGTTAGTATATTTATATCCTTCGATAATAGGAAATGACATAGTTTTGGAACTGCAGAGGGCACATTTTTGCATTTCAAGAGTAAACAAGTATTTTACTGACTAACACTTTTAAATGGATCAGGTTATCTTGGATGAAGCGATTGCAAAGCTTGATTCTGATTTCTTTTGGCTGGGAGGTGGAGAGATATTGATCTGAAACTGGGGATCAGGACCTCTCAATTTATTAAATTTGTTAATCCTTTTATTGTTAGTTGTAGCAGTAGCATTCGATTATCTTGAAAAAGTCAACTGTCGAGTTTATTAAACTAACTGAATGTATTTTTTTCTTCTTTGGAATATACATGCTCAGCTTCCATTTGTACCAACTTGGGTTTTCGAAATGTTGGAATTTCATTAGAATATGTGTTCCTATGCTTTTTGTGGGAGACATTCTAGAAATTAATGCAGCCATTGTCTCTGCTAAGATTCATATCTGTGCCTGGGAAACTCGAATTGTTTGTTAATCCCACAGATAAACTGCTTCTGACAAAGGATTGTTCGGAGTTTTAGCTTATGCAAGAATAAAATATCTACTTTGGTTTCAAATGATTCTACAACTGAATGCAGGACAAGCTAGTACAGTTCCCTCACCTCAGACTTTGTGCGCAATTCCAGACCTTGAAAGAGTTAATAGAAATTAATGCATTCATAAACTTATGTTGATCTTCAAGGCAGAAACAATACGAAATCCAGTAATCGATATTTGACTTTCAAGCAAAAGTAGTTGAATAGTATGTGATCACTGGTACTTAAAAACAACGATAATTTCTTAACCAATCTCAACTTTCTTGTTAACAAGAAGCACTTCTTGACATTATAAGCTCTACTCAGATCAAAGGCAAACCATTACCTGGAATAAAAGATACCATATCTGTTTTTACTTTAATGCAAAATCATTGATGATGCTTTACTAAAGAGTTATCGTCCAACTACAATAAACAGAGAAGAGCCCAAGCATACATGGCTTCATACAAGGTAACTGCAAATGTCATAGTGAAACATAATATTTATGTATAGAAGCAGAGACGTCCATACTCTTTTTAGTATTGAAAAGCATGAGAATGGTAAGGAAGGACGTTCAGTTATGAGCAGGAGGGTGTGTCCTGGGTGGAGCATAGTCTATATGAAATCCTGGATGTCTCCTGCGTCTCTTGTGCATATTAACCGTCACGAGGGAGTCAGTTTGAGCACCAACTGGCGTATTGCCTCTGGATTCTTGACTCTCATTTATGGCAGATGTATAGTTATTCACGCCTTCTACATTTGAGGTTCTTGGATGTTCTTCTTGCAGTTGTTTAGAAAATTGAGATTTCTTCTCCTTCAATGAGGTCATTGAATTGTTCAATATCCTCGGATCCACATTCTGCATAAAAGAATATAAGACAGCACAATCACTTTAGTGGTAGTGATTTTATGCTTCATTGTTTTTTGGCAAACATTATTTGGAAAATGCGATACTAGCACATGTTTGATTTGTTGTTTATAAAGTGAGAATCATTTTCTAATTAAAGGGTAATATCTTGTAGAAAGGTTTAAATGGTTACTTAACCCTCCCTCTAAACAAAAGGTTTATACATGGATTATTCACAGAGGGTCACCATTTGTTTACCGTGAACTAGTACCTCACTACCACTAATTAATGCAGCTGCGCAAGTAGTTAACATGCTATACTTTCATAGTTTCATTATATTGCTATTCAACTAGTGTAATATAGGATTATATTGCTATACATGAAAAGTATATAAATGCCTTCTAAGCAAGTATACGAATCTATCACATACCTTGGTTGGAACATGAGGAACTTGTCTGTCAACTTCCTCATTTGTAGTAAGGAGGAAGCGGGAATCACATGTACGCACAACAAGAAGAGATAGAATGATGCAAGCCAGTAGGAAAGACATCAAAGCAGAGTCAGAGCTGGGTGGCCAGAGAGATTTGCTTGTCTATGGTGCCAATATAGGCGATGTATAACATGCAAGTCTGCTAGTAATGTGAAGTGAAAATGGAGAACCTCCTTTGTTTTCTCAATCAAACTTGAACTACCCACAAGTAGTAGTGTTGCATCTCCCTACCAGTGGAAGCCAGAAGATGAAAATATGTTAGTGAACACCAAAAGACCAAAATGTTGTTCTCCTTTAAGAATATAAGAGAGGGAGATCAATCTAGCCAGGTAAAACAAAAATAAGAAAGCTTGAGCTGCTTTGTTTGTTGTTTGTTATGTGTGAAGCTAGCTAGGACCATATTTCTTGTCTTTGTTTCTTTCTGATGAGAGAAGAGATGATATCTTTTGCATGGTCTGAGTAGTCCATGTTGGTACTTATGTCTCTCTTTGTTCCCCGCCTTCTTCCTCTCCTGTCTTGAAAAGAGTTACTCAAATTTTAATACTCAAGAGGGTTCTCAAAGTGATAATGGAGACCCATTACCATATTCTTGCTAAGCTGGATGCAAATTTAATAGATTATATTAATCGGATTTTAGGACTTTGGGCCATGCATAAGTGCAAAAACTTGAAAAATAGAAACAAAGATTATTTGCAGTTTGCCCCCCTAATAAATAGGTAATACAAGGTCACTTCCGGAATAAATCAGTATTGCAGTTTTCCCCAGGATTAGCAGTCAACGTGCGTTGACCATTTGTTATCAAAATGTCAATATTTAGATGACCAAAATACCCTTTAAAGCTGAGATTGAATGTTTTGTATCTCAAAGAGTTCATCTCGAAGAAAATAAAATGGTCCAATTAAATTGATAAGTGTATCTCGGGAAAAATCTAACAGTTATTAAAAATAAAAGAAACGAGGTTTATTTAAAACCTTCTAAAAGATTATGTCAAAACTATCATCTGCAATCTCGCCTAAACTATAACTCTAGTACACCTAAAGTTTTAGGGTATCTTGAGTTGAAAATGAAGGAGATGACGAGGGTGGGTCGTTGACGTGGCTCTACATTCTGAAGCCTTTGGTGGTTGGAATTAAGGCTGCTAGTTGATGAACATCAGTGACAGTGGATCATGGATGAAAGTGCGTGTATTTGCAAATTATGTCAAAACTAGTATTGGTTCTTGTAAAAAAAAATGGTATCATTTAAACCATATATCAAGTGTTTGAAATAATCAAATTGGTGTGCTTTGTAAAGATCATTTAAAGGTTGCTTAACTCTTGAAGATCAGTTGGTCGGACATCCACTCTCCTTGTGAGAGGTTGCGGGTTCGAGACTCACCAGTTAAAATTTTGTGAGTTTTCGCCCAATTATTAGGAGCACATTTGCTCCGCCGTTGATAAGCCTTCAGGTATTGAATGCAACTGCTTAGATGGAGGTGATGGACCAGAGCGAAAGCAAGTCTCTATGGGAGATGGAGGCGATGAGGATATTAAGTGGCAACAATATTGTAGCCTTCGGGTATGGTTTGGTTAACACTATAGGGTCAGTTATGTAGCCTTTGGGTATGGATTAATAAATAAATAAAAAGGGTCAACGACCCGATTTTAAAAAAAAAAACTCTTAAAGATTGAATCAACTCATGACGGCTGCTAATACACCATCCCCTAATGTGGGGAATCAAGGGATTGGGGGAATCGAAGGAGCTCCAAAGCCTTCTTTTGCCCAAATCCTCGAAAAAAATTTGGTCGAGGAAGCTACGGATACGCGTGTTGAGGGAACTAAATTCCGAAAAGATAGGGAGCCGGCAATTGAGATTACGACATCGGATGAAGTACGTGGGGAGGCATTCATGGAGAAGCATGTGATTGTTTTAAAGTTCCCTAGCTTTAGACCAACTTTGGAAGATATTCGGGATTCAATTCACAAAAATTGGGGTATTCTAGGAGATTTGTTATTAGGATTACTTGATCAACGCCACGTTTTAGTCCGTCTTCAATCTGAGGCGGAAGCAAAGAAAGTTCTCTCGAGTGATTCCTTTTTTTATTCGTGGAGTTCGATTCAAAGCTTTTCGCTGGCATGATGGTTTCAGTCTGAAAGCAGATCCAATATCGGTTCCATTACAGGTAGAGTTGCCTAACTTGCCTTTGCATTTATTTCATCATCCTCTTTTGAAAGTAATTGTGAACTCTTTCAGTGGTTTTTTGCGCATGGATAATCATACGCGATGCTTATCTCGTCCGGGATCTACCCGTGTTTGTGTGGAGATGTCTTTGGCGGATTAGTTACCAAATAGAATTTGGATAAACAAGGCAATCAATAGGGGCTTTTGGCAGAAAATCGAATACCCGGGGTTCAAATATTGTGATTATTGTTCTTTGCTAGAACACCGGGAGGAATTTTGTAGGAAAATGTTAGGTCTCAAGGGCAATGTTAAAACACCCCATGTGGTAAACAAAGAGAAGAAGGAGAAACAAAAGGGGGAAGCTGAAGTCGTCAAACATCAGTATGTTCCAGTGGTTCATAAAAATAAAGTTACAAAATCAGAAGCTAGCATGAGTGGTGCAAAAAATAATTTGGGGGAGGAAACCAAGGAGGGAGTAAGTGCGGAGAAACTAATGGCCGAAGAGCCGGTGAATTTATTGTTGTCCACTAAGTTTGAGATGCTTACAAGGGATAATGTTGAAGAGGAGAGTAATCAAATAAAGATTCTTTCGGCTAGTAAGGAAAAGGCTACCGCCAATGTCATAGTCGTGCAAGAAACGACGGAAGAAGGCCTTCAAGAGGTGGGGTACACTATTAGTGAGATTGAAAAAGTGAAGCAAGGAGTCCTAAATTATCATGGTGATCTGGGAAGCCCGGGGACGATAAGTCCAGGGTTTGAAGATGTGACAAAAAGTATTGAAACTTGCCAAATTAAGATCTTAAAGAGGGAGGGATCTCAAGTTCCCCAGGCAGAGGCTGAGCTGATTTGCACGATCCAGGGAATGTTGTCTGATGCACAACGTGTTCAACCTGAAATTGGGTGTCAAATGCCGGGGTCGGGAGGTCTCAATTCTGCGCAGATTCGCTCAGTCTCTCCAATTACAAAACAACAGCAAGAAGGAGCACCAAAAACAGAGTATTCAGGCTCTGTTTCAGCCATGGCTAAGGCTGATTTTGTGACATATTCAATACAACAGGTAGGTGTTGAATCATGGGTAGCTATCCCAAAGATAACCGTGAACATGGGCCAAGACGTACTGAAAGAAAGTGAGAATGATTCAAGTAGCAGCTCAAGGCCAATTGGAAAATACGTAGGAGGAACACATATAGAATCTGAGGATGTTGGCAGTCATACGAAACCAGTGGTTTCAAATATCAATGAGGAGTTGAACTTGTTACTTGATACAACTACCAATTTGGTTAATGAAGGTCGCGCTTTGTGGAAAAAGAAGAAAAAAAGGAATATTAATACTTTCGAAAGCGCCTCAGATAGTGACGAGACTAAGTCGGTTTCGGAGATAGGGCCAAAGTATGTGGCAATCAAGGATCTTGAGTTGGGGGCGGAATCAGGTGACGAATCTAAGAAACAAAAAGTCAAAAAGGCGGTGCCTCCGGTCACACGTCGTAAGACAAAGAAGGGTGTGTCCTCCTCCCGCGTGTAGGATGATTGAAAACTTTTTGTTTTGGAATGCTCGTGGGGTTGGTAATAGAGCCACGAGAAGACAGTTAAAAATATAGTGACAGAAAATAAGGTGAGATTTCTTATGATAGCAGAGCCTATGATTGAAGCCAACAAATATATGGAGATTGGCAACAAAATTAATCACATCTAATGATATGGCTGGCGGAAAGATATGGCTTTTTTGGGATGCCACATTGGATGTCATGATTGTGGACATGTCGGATCAGATCATCCATTGCCAGGTAACGGATTCTGCTTCAAGAGTTTACTTAATTTCTTTTGTTTATGTGAAATGCTCGGTTGAAGAGAAAAGGGACATTTGGTCAAATATGGCTAATCATGCATCTAATCATGACCTACCATGGATAGTTGGTAGGGATTTCAATACTTATTTACATTTGCAAGAAAAGAAATGGGGAGTAGAGACGTCCTTATCTAGCATGTCTAACTTCTCAGATTGTATTGAAAATCGTGGTTTACTTGAATGTGGTTTCACGAGACCCAGACTCACTTGGTGCAATAATAGGCGAGGTAGAGACCGTATTTGGGCTAGACTTGACATAGTTTTTGTTAATTCGGCATGGTTGACAGTATTGGCTAATCCGAAAGTGGAACATCTCAGTCGAACTTTTTCTGATCACTCTCCGCTACTGGCATCCATGCCAACTCAGACAATAGCAGGTTTTTCTCCTTTTCGATTTCTCAATATGTGGATGACACATCCTGGGTTTCTTGATCTGGTTAAAGGCATTTGGTTATCTGACATGCGCAGTATGAGAACTATTGACAAAGTGGATGTTAAGCTTAAAATGGTGAGAAGAGCTCTTATACAGTGGAATGAGACGGTCTTTGGCAATGTGTTTAGCCAACTGAGATCTTTAGAGGATGAAATGCAATAGTGGGAAACTATTCTTTTGGCAGGTTGGGAAGATATTGGGCGTACTAGACTTAATGTTGAGGCTAATTGGGATGTTACAGCTTGTTGTAATCTGAGTCGGTGTCAGGCGGAGTACAGATTAGCTCTCAAACAGGAGGAGCTTTACTGGATTCAGAAATCAGGAGAAAATGAGTACAAGGAGGCGGATGCTTGCACAAAATATTTTTTTGCCTCCACTAAGGCTAAACAAAAAAGGCGAGCCATTTCCGAGATCACTTTATCATGTGGAATGACTATCTCGAAACCAGGTGAGATTCTTGATAATGCAAATGAATTTTTTCATACTCTTTTGTCCTCCCAAGAATGTGTGGTGGATTCAGAATTTTTACAGTGCATTCCAATGATTATTAATTCCGATAAGTGTGATGATTTGGTTAAAAAACCATCTTTGGAGGAAGTTAAAGAGGCAGTTTTTGATATTCCCAAAAATAGTGCCCCTGGATCGGATGGATTTACGGCTAGGTTTTTTCAGACTTGCTGAGATTTTATAAGTATTGATATATGGGAAGATGCTATACAATTTTTTGAAGGGGAAGCTTCGCCCGCTTCTTTCACGACGAATTGTATGGCTCTGATTCCTAAAACGCATAACCTAGATTCCTTTTCTTAATTTCGCCCTAAGTAATGTGATCTATAAAATTTTCAGTAAAATTCTTTGCAGCAGACTGGCTTTGTTTTTGCCACATATGATTTCTTTGGAGCAAGGGGTTTTTGTAAAAGGAATGTCTATTGGTGAAAATATTGGACTAGCGCAAAAATTGTAAGGGATATCCATAAAAAGGTGTTTGGAGGCAACGTTGTGCTGAAAATTGACATGGAGAAAGCCTATGATTGTCTGGAATGAAATTTTCTATTCGCAGTGCTCAAGAGATTTGGTTTTAACAATAGATTCTGCCATATTATTTCCAACTGTATTGCTTCTTGTGGTTTTTCAGTTTTGCTACAGGGAGCTTACAAAGGATTTTTCAGATCTAGCCGCGGATTAAGGCAAGGAAATTCTCTGTCACCATTTTTATTCATTATTGCCTCTGAAATCATCAGTAGAGGTTTGCAATTGGCTTTTAATGGAGGAAAAATTGGGTATTATTATACGCCAAGAGCCTGCAGACCGGTCTCACATCTTCTCTACGCAGACGATACTCTTATTTTCTTAAATGGTAGAAAATCTTCTATTCTGGGATGCATGGAATTTTTGAACAAATATTGTAATGCTTCAAGCCAGAAGGTGAATGAAGGAAAAATTTCTTTTATGCTAGAGAAATGGCGGCTGTGGAAAGGATTGTGGCTCTAAAAAGGTATACATGATTCCAATATAAAGGTGCTCCTTTGACGTATTTGGGAGAGCCAATTTTTCAAGGTAAAGTTAAGATTTCCTATTTCAAAGAGTTGATTGCTAAATTTCAAAGTCGTATTCAGGGTTGGAAAGCAAAATTGTTATCCCTTGGGGGAAGATTGATTTTGCTTAGACATGTACTAAGTTCGATCCGTATTTATATTCTAAGTGTCATGTGTGTGCCTAAGAAAGTTTTATCAAGAATTAATGGCTTGCTAGCGGATTTCTTTTGGGGGGGATTGTGAAGGCAGGTTGAAGAAAAAATGAGTGTCATGGGACAAGATTTGTTTCCCTCAGGAGGAGGAAGGTTTGGGTGTTATTTGGGGTAAATGAAGTCTAGCAAAAAATAGTTTATGGATTGCCCAAATTCAAATGAAAAGCCAAAAGTTATTTGGAGGCAAAATATTTTAGAGAACCAAATTCAAATTTGAATTGAGATACCATTTCCCATGAGAATGGATATTCTCTCACGATGATGGATATTTTCTCAAGAGACATGTTCATGTGCTTAAAGAACATGTCCATATCAAGGTACAAGACCATGTACCAAAGTAACTTACACATGCGACAAATTTTTTATTTATTTAAATAAGGTTTCTCGACATAGCAAAGTCGATTTCACCTTTGATATATTGTTGTCAACAAAAGATAGTTTTGATAAAGGAAATAGACATATTGGAATAGAACCGTTTGAAAAGCAGAAGGTGAGCTCAATGAAATCGACTTCACCCCATCAGGATCAGTCTATAAATAATTGCATCCTCATTTGGCTCCATCAACTTTGGAAGTTCAAGAGAAACTTGTGAGAGCTATTCAGATATGCAGATCAAGCAAGAAGAAAAACAAGTTTCTCCCCATTGTTTAAGATGAACCATTTTCATTTCTCTATATTATCTTTGAATGAGCATCATAAGAAAAAGGAGAAAACCAGGGCTTGAGTTGTGAGCTTAATCTAGACCAAACAACTTCTTTGTTGAGATCTAAAGATCCTAAAGAGAAAACCTTGTTCGTCACCCCAAACCTTAATACTTGTAAGCGTGAACCTCATTTCTAATTCTGTAAAAGAGTAAGAGATCCGAGCTTAAACCTTTTTCTAATTTTTCTATTTGATAAACACAACTGGATAAGCCTCTTTGAATGTTAGCTTGCCTAAAGTGGGTTCTTGAATCTGTGGAGTGGATTCGTAGGGTGTTATCTGGTGATCCAAAACAAGTGGTAAGACTTAGTTGTGTTGCATTCCATCATGGTGTGATATTTGGAAAATTGATAAGTGTCGTGGAGCACAATCATAAGACCAATAGTGGTATCTCCGAAATCCCAAACACACGTTCTAAGACTTGGTTGTGGTTGCATCCCATTGGTGATCACCAAGGTGTATGTAAGACTCGTGAAATTGAGCATTTGGTTCGTGTAGGTAAGTCTTGATGACCTTGCAAGGTTGTGGAACGCTATTTGAGAATGTAGTTCTCTTTTAAACTTGTGGCTTGCGAGCCCTTTCCATTGAGGAAGTAATTGGTCGTGGCCAATCAAACCCTGGCTTACGTGAATTTCATTATATCTTTGTGGTATTATATCTTCTCATCTCTTTACATAACTTATGTTTGTTTGTTTATTTACTGTTATCTCATCTTGCATGTTTTAAGCTTTATAGATCATAGTTTAGCTCACTTGATTTGTGCATCAAGTCTTGGATCTACTTTGCAAAAGTATTTTCATAGATTGGATTTTAGAGACTTGTGAGATAACCAAAACCTAGAGTTAAATCATTTCATTATCTATACCTATCTTTGAACTTTATTGGTGTCAAGGCTTACGAGACTATTTTGAGCACGGAGTAATAACGAAGTGCTCATATAACCTTTTTGTCTTTGCATTCTTTTGCAAAAAAAAAATTCAAATATAAAATATTCCCCCCCCTGTCTCGCACATCATATTTCATTGGTATTCGAGGGGATACCTTCGCATTTTATGTCTGGAAGAAATCATAGCGTTTTGATGATGTTGAGATGGTGATTGATTGATCCATGAAGAGAATGGAAGAAACTCGTGAAGAGGAGTGGTTAGACAAATGACATGTGTTTGTGTTCTTGAAGACAGAGGTTTAGGGTAGGTTTTTTTTTTTTTTTTTTTCGCTTGGAACCCAAAATCTGTAATACATAGGAAAAACACGTAAATAAAGGGAAATGAGAAGAGCAAAAGCGTTTGTCGCATAATGATGTACACCAAAATAACATTGTTCATCTCAGAACAATTGTTATAGGTATAAGATGTAAGATTTTGACACCCAAAGCACCTTGCCACATAACTTGTGGTGGTGTCCAAATTCCAAATAATCATTTTGTTTTTTTATAGGTGTGGTACCACAATTTTGGCAGTGGCACGATAAGAGGACATAATGTTTTTTTTTTCTTTTCATAATCTAATTAACTCTGTAGTCAGAACCACAAGCAAATCCAAACTCACCCACATCTCTCATTACGTAACCCCCACCACCATAATAATAGCAATGATATAATAATAATAATAATAATAATAATAATATAATAATAATAATAATAATAATAATAATAATAATAATAATAATAATAAAAGAATAAGGGTCATTTGCATATTGCCCCCTATTATTAATGATTTTTCAGGTGTACCCCCATAATAAACCGTATTGCATTTTTCCCCAAGACTAGCAGTCAACGTGCCTTAACCGTCTGTTTTCAAAGAAAATTACCAAAATACCTCAGAGAAATCAAAGGCTGAGATTAAATCTTTCGTATCTCAAACATCTCATTTCGAGGAACATCCTTAGGGCCAACTGAAATCGTATCTTGAGAAAAATCCAACAGCTGATTTTTTTAAATTGCATCTTAAACATCTCATCTCAAGAAAAATCCAACAATCTAAATTTAATCGTATTAACATTTCTAGGTAAATTTAATTGTCCAAATTTAGTTGTGTGCACATCTCGAGATAAATATATTGATCCAACATGCATCTCGAGGAAAGTCTGACGATTCATATTTATTCGTGCATACATCTCGAGAAAAATTTGACGGTCTGAATTTACTTATGCACGCATCTCAATAAATCTAAGGGTGACCTTGTATTAGCTATTTATTATAGGGGAACATACTGTAAATTACCCAAAAAAACTTCCACTTCTTCTTCATCTGTTTCACAACCTCGCCATCATCGACAGAGGAGGAAGGGTTGTGACAGAGGATGAGGAAGGAGGAGAAGGGGTTATTTAACAGAGGAGGAAGGATGAGAGAGGAGGAAGGTGGAAGAGGAAAAGGGAGGATGAAGGGTGGTGGTGAGGTTGCGAGACAAAAAATGGAGAGGAGGGAGGAATAAGGATGAAGGGGGAGGTGGTGGCAAGGCTGCGAGACATAGGAGGATGTGGCGGCGGGGCTGCGAAATAGATGAGGAAAAAGTGGAAGAGAATGAAGGATTGGAAGTTTTTTTTTTTGGGTAATTTGTAGTATGCCCCTATAAAAATTAGCTAATACAAGGTCACCCCAAATTTTCTCGAGATGCATGCACGATTAAATTTAGAACGTCAGATTTCCTCAAGATGCATACATGAATAAATATGAACCATCGGACTTTTCCACGAGATGTGTGTTGATTCGTTAGATTTACCTCGAGATGCGCACACAATTACATTTGGATCGTTAGATTTACCTAAAGATGTGTGTATGATTAAATTTAGATTGTTAGATTTTCCTCGAGATGAACTGTTTAGGATGCATTTTTTAAAATCAACTATTTGATTTTTCTCGAGATACAATTACGATTTCAGTTGAGCTTTATAATTTTACGTGAGATGAGATGTATGAGATACGAAATATTCAATCTCGGCCTTTGATTTCTTAGGGGTGTTTTGAAAACTTGCTTTGAAAACAGACGGTCAAGGTACGTTGACTTATTAGTCTTGAGGGAAAATGCAATACAATTTATTATAGGGGGTAAACCTAAAATATCCATTAATAATATGGAGCAATATGCAAATCAACCTAAATAATAATAATAATAATAATAATAATAATAATAATAATAATAACAACATCAAATCATAATGACGTTTGGGGTTAGTGATAAAAAGACAAATGAGATTTACCCAAACATAAGAATCTAACGGATAGCAAAGAGGGAGGTTGGAGAGAGATTTTTTTGTAACTTTTATGCTCCAACTAACCCTAACCATCACACGTCTAAAGACTCGGATTGAATTTGAGTGTCAAAAGCGTGGGGGATACCCTAGTTTATATAACAAATTAGAATGATGTTTCATGTTTGAGACAACAGACGGCTGAGATTTACCCAAACATAAAGATCTAACAGATCACATAGATGAGAGGGTGTTTGGCTGAATTTATGTTCACACAAGACTAAAACACCCTTGACCAGAGTTGAAAATTTTTCTCCTATTAAACGATTTTAGTAGTGTCGAAGGCAGAAGGAATATCGTAGTCTATATAACAAATCAGAATGGTGTGCTAGGTTGGAAAGTAAATAAAAAAACAAATAATAATAATAATAAAAACATTAATTGTAGGCGTGGCAATTGAATCCTTCCATACGTTCATTTAGATGGGTCAACATTACATTACAAGATAACTCCCAAATCTGCAATCCCTCCCCATTTCTCTGGTATTGTTTTCACCAAACTTTTTCTCCAAGCAAAACTCAAAGCAACCCAAAAGGAAGACCTTAACTTCACTGCTTATCAGACGTCCTCCTCTTTAAAGACAGAAATTACAAGTCAATTAGGTAACCTTCACTTCATATTCCCCCTCAATTCAGTTTCTTTGGAACGAATATATACCCTTGAGACTCGAATTTATTTACAAAAACCAAAGACGGGCATTGCAAGGACACCTCTTTCTTTCTCATCTAATTATTCTTTATTCATTTAGATTTATAAATTTATCCTCTTCAATCATCCAACTCCAACCCACCTTCTCCTCTTCTCTCTTCTCTCTTCTCTTCAACAGCAGAGTTTCTCCATCAGCTCTTTTTTCTCTCCTTCTTTAGATTCAGCAGGTTAGTGGGTTTTCTGATTCTCTGGTTTGTTTGATTGTAGGGTTGTCTTGTTCATGATAAATAATCAACCCTTTCATCAGTTTGGTCTAGTTTTTGCTATTTGGCTGGAAAAACCTTTTTATTGCAAATGAAAAAAATTGGGTTTTGGATTTTTATTGATTGGGTTTCTCTGACTTCGTAACAAAGATGACTTTTTATTATTAGATGGTGTAAAAAACTCAAGATGATGTTTAATTTTGGATTGAAATTTTTTTGTTTTACAGTTAGTCCTTGATAACCATGGCAAAAAGCTATTTCAAGCAAGAACATGACCTTGGTATGTGCTTTTGATGATCTTCAAATAGAAGAGTTTGATTTTATTTTTATTTTTATTTTTATTTAATTTGTTTGATTAAATTTGGGTGTTTTGGTTTATTGATGTACAGAGAAGAGACGTGCAGAGGCAGCTAGAATTAGGGAGAAATACCCAGACAGGGTTCCGGTGAGGATCCTATACCCGTTTGTTCTTGATAAGTTGTTATTTATTAAAGTCTTCTGTTGCGTTTGATGATTCAATGCAATTTCTATAGAGTAATTCTTCCTGGCATGGGAAACCAGCGAGGTTGCTGCCTGGGGGAAGGAGATTTTACACTTTTGCTCCCCCTTTTTAAAAACCTTTTCCAAAAGGTTGTTAAAGAGGAGGGAGCAAAAGTGTAAATTCGCCCCCCCAGGCAGCAACCTCGCTGGTTTTTCCCAGGCCAGCTAGAATTTCGGATTTCTATAAATTACATGCCACTTAATTCCATGTGTGTTACCCAAATTAGGAATCCCATTGTCTCCCAATATTAATTAGGATTCTAAAACCATATGGTCCTGATCATCAACTAAGTAGATTCTTTATTTATTTTATGTTTTTTACTTTAAAATGTTTTTATCTTCATACCCTTGTTACTTAGAAGATTGTTCAGAAGGAAAATGGATAGTAGCGAATTCGTATTATCAAAAGTCTTCAATGTTGAAATTGGTTGATTATAGTTGGTTATACAATCGCACAGCGAAAATGTGCCACTTGTTGTTGATTGAAAAACTAGTGTTTTTGTTATTCTCTTTTTCTTTCATTTTTCTGTCAAACGGAGATGAGAACCAATATATATATACATGTTGGTATCGTTGGACATGTAAATGTTATATCATCAAGGGCTGATCACGTAGCATAATTCGTTGAGGATTTGTGATTTGTTGAAATAGTATGTTTCCTCGTTAAAAAGTTTCACTGTGTTTTTGTATTGTTTGCAAAGAGATGTTCTCATTTTGATGAAATGGAGCATGTGGTTGGATAAAAGTCTTTAATTATTTTCGCTGTTGAGGAATTCTAGACCTATGTTATCCATCCTCACCTTTTATCCCCATACTTTGATAAAGATGTTACTTCAGTTTTTTCAGCTCTTACGTTACCAGTCTATATAAATCGTGACATGTCCCACAATGTATTCTAGGGTTATGATCCCTTGAGGCCTTTTCTGAATTTTTTCTTATGAATTCTTCTTACTTTGATGATTAAAGGTAATTGTGGAGAAAGCGGAGAGAAGTGATATACCAAACATAGACAAGAAAAAGTAAGTAACTGATATTCTTGCCTTTCAGTTTCATAAAACAATATTTTATTAAACGAAGAAAAAGGACTTTACATGCATATATGCACTGTAGGATATATCTTCTAAACTCTATATCATCAACTTGTGATATATCATCAGTAATTCTTCAAAATGTTTAGATTATTTTAGTTACTGATAAAAACATTACAGGTATCTAGTCCCAGCTGACTTGTCAGTAGGGCAATTTGTCTATGTTATCCGTAAGCGAATCAAATTGAGTGCAGAAAAGGCAATATTTATTTTTGTAGACAACACTCTTCCACCAACAGGTAATCCTCTCTTTGTTGATTTTCAATTGAAATGAGTGAAGAATTAGAACTGGTCTCGTTCTTCTATAACTCAATGCTTTGCTTGAATTCATTCTATTGTTTTCAGGAGGGATAATGTCAGCAATATATGATGAAAAGAAAGATGAAGATGGTTTCTTGTATGTTACTTACAGTGGAGAGAACACATTTGGGTTTGAAAGTCTGCCATAGGACCAGTATATCCGCATCTCGTCTCCAATCATTAGTCATCTCTGTATTCATTTACTTTCTGTTCATGTTGATTAATAATAGTTATAAATTCTCGCATTTGTATTAGAAAATACTGCACTGATGATAATTTGTACAGTAATTCAGTATATACCTTCACTTCCTCAGTACCTTGTTACAACTTCTGATCTTTGCTTTCCAAATAGTCGTTCCACTATCTATGTCCTTCAGACTCGTAAGTTGTTTAACGATATGTTTGGGTCAGTGCCTTTGGGGTGAAGCTTGGGGTAAAATGTTGGTTTAGACTGCCCATCCTTGACCCAAAACCTTTTCAGCCCAGGGTGTGTAAATTCATAAAACATTTTGCAAGCAAGGATGGTAAAATGCAGCACAACTGAAAACAAACCTATGCCATGGATGATGTTTTCTTTGGAGATGTTGCACAGTAACTCCTGCACTCCACAGAACATGGAAGAATCAGAAGAGTGTTGTTTTCTTTTTCTACATGTATGCCAGTCATTCTGCACCATCAGCAATGATAATTCCTGTTCAGGCAAATTTTAATCCTAGCATACAGCTACAGTTGTCATTTGGCTAGTATGAAAGTGGAACCCTGTCACCTTTTTTCCAACTAGTCCCCAAACCATAAACACTGAACCAGGCTTATGGTATCTGATTGACAGCAGTAATTCTGTTTTAAGTATGATCTATTGAAAATTTTATGCAGATTCTCAATCACTTTATCTCTGCCTTAATCTGAATGAGTTGCCAGGGTACTGGTCACATGTTTCTAACCAGGACAGCCACCTGTTTATTATCTACAACGGCATCCATTTGAGACCACCATTCTCTTTGCACACTGGTAAACCTTGTTGCATATCCCTCAACTCTAAAGATACAAGTTGTTATTCTTTGACATAGTACCTGCAAAGGCTAGCAACACCAGCCCATTAGCATTCTGATCACTCTACGTGTTTCTCCTTCATTTGTTCTTGTTGATCTATGTACATATTTGCTTCTTCCACACTCCTTTGGAACTTAGCCTTGCTGATAAGATCTCGTCATATGAACTTGGAAAGACAGAACTGAAGAACAAGTGTTAAAATGTTTTCTTGACCATTCTCAGACAAACATAGAGAGATTTCAAACAATGCTTTGCTGGCCATTCTTGATTAGTTTAGTTTCACTTAAGATTTTTATCAAGAATTTAGGTGATAGGTTAGGAGTCCTGCTACCTTGTCTCCCCATTTCCCCAACTGCTCTCATAACAACCTCCACATACTTTCTGACCTAAGGATCTACTGACCTCAGCAATTAACTACCATTTAAGTCGTCTATCCACCATCATTTCTTCATTTAGAGTAGTGCCTCTTCTCTAATTACTATAGCTGGGTTTCTCCCTTACAATACCAATTTCCATTGATCAAGCCAGAATTTGATTTCTTTGTATGCCTTACTATACATCTAATATGCTTTGCATTGTCTTCTTGTTGAGAATATTTCTCCATATCCAGGAGCATGCAAGGTGAAGAAGTGATGGTATCATCACATTTTTTTTTATTCCTATTGTGTTTTCTTCTTCTCTGCTATAATTATTTATTTATTTATTTATTTATTATCTTTTTTCAAATTCTCTTGCACTACAACACCATTGAGCCTGCAGAGGAGATTTTCCTTAAGTGACAGCAATGGGTGAACTCAGTGTTGGAAACCACATGGTGTTAATCAAACTTGTTTTGACCTTTATCAACTAGACAACTACTCTATATACAATCTTCCAATTTCTTGACTTCTTTAACATAATCTGTTGTAGCCAGGTAGCTATCACTAGTTGGTGGTCTTAATGTTGACAATGAGGCAGACATTCATCCAACCGGGAAGAAGATTACAATGTTGGAGGAGGAAATGTGTTTAGCAACCCTATTTAAGATCGACTCAGCTCAATATTAAATGATTTGCTTTGCGAACTTTATCCTATCTATATCACCAAATCCCTTAGACTGTTTCCCAACTAACAAAGCCTAATGTTTTAATCTGCGAGCTTCAGCGATGGGGCTGTCCTCCTTTAACATCAAGTTTTGCCACAATATTGAACGGATTCTTGATTGTTCTTCAAGCAACATTTTCTATAGAAAACATGCTTTTAACGTGCAAAGTGTTAATCCACCAAACCTTTTGAGATCCAAGCCTTTGGACTATATGTTGTATGTTTGGTTACTTTATGAAGAAAACAATATATATGGAAAAAAGCTATCCATCTTGTATGAATGGGGATTCCATTTTCAAAAGGAGGAGAAATTAAGTTGGGATTACTGTTGAAACTTCATTTGTGTGAAGTAATATAGAACAAGAACAGGGTATATGAAATTGTTTCTTACATTTCCATATGATGTAAAATCTAGCGTTCATCTCAGAACAAGAAGATATTGTAACATCTAATACAGATTGTTGAAAATATTGTAAGGGAAATACCAGCTAATGCAAATAATTCCAACACGAGTCCTAGACCTAGTTGGTGATTGTGAATGGCTAAAAATGTTATGCAAGTAATAACAACAACAAACAATTCAATATGCAGAAAATAAAAATGACACTGAGATTTACGTGGTTCGGCTTTGTCTACTCGACAGACGACGACTCTGTAACTATTTTATTGATATGGAAAGACTTACTTGAAGATTACAACGTTGTCAAACAACGATCCTCGAGATTATCCAATCTCAAGCAAACGATACCACCAAAAGTTTGACGAAAGGACACCCGAAATCACCCGATTCCAATCATTCTACTTGGCTATTGTTTCACGTTAGACACACACTTAATCACATCAAACTCGTAGCCTATTTCACGCCCTTATAGCAGCCCGTTTCATGCTGCACTGCTGCTTACACTATGTGTACGTGTTGTTCCCTTTGTGTGTTGTTGTTGATCACGTTATCACCTGCTGATCGTTGTGTATATGATGTTGCTCTTACGTTGTATGTTTTATTGTTTGTTGTATGTTTTATTGTTTGTATGTGCTGTTGTTATAAAGAGATAATAAGAATTGAAGTCCTTGTGTGACTTTGAGTCCCACACAATTGGGACTCAATCCATGACAATTTAGGTGTCACATGTCCCTGAAATTTGGGAGCCAATCAAAGGAGATACAACAAATCCATAAAGGATTGTGAGTCCTTATTTGAAAAGGAGTTTATGCCATTATCTGTCTCACAAATATCCTAATTGATCTGCAAGTATAACTTACCTTACAGATAGAGTTGTGTGGATGTGAGAAACCACTCTATCCTCGACCAGGCTGCATCTGTGAGATATGATCAATGAGATCGGTTTTCTGCATCCCCCTGAAAATATTTAGATGAAGCGATGGCCTCCTTCGGCCTCTTGCCGGGAGGAGAGGTAACAAAAAACACACAACAACCGAATTGCTCAGTAGGAAATGACACCCAGATGAGAAGTTGGAGTCAGTTGTTTGGTGGTCAAAAACATGTTATTGAGCTAGAAGTCCTTGTTCACTACGCAGATCTGATACTCCAAGATGATACATTAATCTGTCTTCCTGGTATTCGATAAAAGGCCAAATAAATATGGGAAAACCAACTGGTTTGGATGTTCTTTTAAAGCCCACCTCCCTCCAGTCAAGTGAAACTAGCAGTGGAGCATAGATGGAATCCTAAAGGTTCATTGAAGTTACTTTGAATAGAGAGTACTTCTTCTTCTTCAAGTTCTCGAACATGGAGGATCATGAGGTTGCTAAAAAATTGGAGCATTTAAGGTCAGAGAGAAGATGATGGTTACTAAACCATGGAAGGAGGACCTCAAATGCCTAAAGAATGAGATAACAACTATCCATGTATGGATTCATTTGTACAATGTTCCTACATTTATGTAAAGTGGTGCAAGGTTAGGATACATTGCTAGTTATGTAGGAAAACCTACCCAATTTGATAGGGCAACAAATACAAGAATTGGACTCAATTATGCTACTCTGTGTGTGGAGGTTAATCCAACAAAGAACCCACCCACTAAAATCAAATTAAAATTTGTAGATATGAAAGAGAGCTTGACGAGGTTCTTATTGATTATCCTTGGAAGCCTTTGTTATGTGTTGATTGTTGTGTCTTTAGGCACGAAAAAGGCAAATGTATGGAAGATGTTATTGTTAAGGTCCAACAACAAAAGGAGAAAATATTGAAATGTAGAAATGGTTATGATAGCATATTGGTTTAGAGGGGTAAGAAAACAAAACAACAAGGTGCTACTAGGAAGAATATTTGAGAATGGGTAGAGATCAAAAGAACAAATGGAAAGGTGGTAAATGAAAATGAGAACCTTAGGTTGGATAATAATTCCTTCAATGTACTACAAGGTGTTGATGAGAATAATGATATGGAAGGGACAAACAATATGGGGTCCGTGTGTGTAGATCTAAAGGTGGAAAAAGGTGAGATTGAAGGACATACTAATACTCTGGCCAGTAGATCGCGCAAGGTGATAAAGTTCAAATTGATAACATAGATCAACCTTTGAACAAGGATGTCCATGAGCCAAGTATGGACATAGAGGATTGGTCCTTGAACGAGATTGTCCATGAGTCAAGTATGGACACAGAGGTAGATCAATCCTTGAACGAGGTTCTCCATGAGCCAACTACGGACACAGAGGTCCCTCAAGATGCCTTTTGGGACAGTAAAAGAGATGAGGATAATGATGAAAACCACTCAACAAAAAGAGAACGTAAACTTGATGATAATTTGAGCGGAAACAATGTCAAAGCCATGAATGCATGTGGAACTGACATAACGGAGCCTCAGGAGTATGATGGGCCCTTGAAGCTGACATATCGGGTTGTTGAAGGCGAATAATATGAGAAACCTGAGGCTTTATTAAAAGCTCATGATGAAAATTATGTGCCAAGCCTTCAGAGATCCACGAGGCATAGGAAAAGGAAACAAGAAGTACAAAGCTTCCTTTGTTATGTTTAGTCATTAGGGGTCACTTACCTTGAGAAGAGAAGAAGAAGAAAAGATATGAAAGGTATGACCTGCCGGCAGAAGGGGTGAGGCCGAGCAGTAGTGGCGGGGCAAGGCGTTGCGGTGGCGGTGGCGGTGAATGGGCGAGGTGGTGTTGTTCCCTAAGAGAGAAGAGGGGGAAGAAAGGGGGAGAAGAGAGGTGGTTTTGGATTTTCTTATTTATTTATATTGGTGGTGTCATTTAGTAGGTGATGGTGTTCTTCAACAAAAGTGTTTTGTGTCAAAAAGTCGTCCCTGCCATATCCAAATCGTACACTCCCAGAAAAGCACGTTGTGTTCCTATTGTTTGTCAAATTATTTTCTATCTTATTTTATTTTCAGTTTTTTTATATGGAGATTGTTATATCCAATCACACTTCCCACCAAGATGCTTAGTTGTTTGGACTTTCAAGCCCCTTATGTGTCAAAGGTGTATCAGCTGAGTTGGTAGAAGTGTAGCGGATGGTATCACACGTCATGAGTTCGAAACCGGCCGGCGGCATGGGGTGGGGAGGGCTAAGGGTTAAAAAAAAACCCTTTACGTAAAAACTAAAGGTAGACTGGTTTTTGCGTGGAATGACTCAAGTCCCTGACTGACCGATGGACTTCAATGTAGCTGCAAGAATCTCACATTTCACAACAATTAGAGTGATCTTCCAGGCATGCCAATGTCTTCAACTATTGCTTTGGCCATAATCAGGAGAGCTACTCATAGAAGAAGAAATCGAACAATATCACCTGGTGGATGGAAGTGTGGAGCTATTTTTGGGCTGGTATTGTCATTCATGGTAACCCTCATTACACATGGAAGCCGTGATGATCCTATGGAAGAACATCCATTTGCAATGACCCTGTCCATTCTTGCTCTATTGGTCTCATTTTTCAGTTCTATTGATGCTCTTGTCAACCCCAATATGAGATGGAGACTAAGCGCACTTTGGCCAAAATCTCCACTTCTTCTAGGAGTTTGGCTTTGAGTTTGGTAGGAGCAATTGCTCTCTACAAGAAGTTAGGATGTGTTTTGTATCTTTTGTGCCTTGTGCTGGCGGTGATACTCATACACAATCTATTGACACTCACGTTCAAGTCATTGTACACGACAAGTGGACGAGCTGTTGTTGGAACTCTTGACAAACCTATGTGCACTATTGACTGCTAGTCCCGGGGGAGATTGTAATATTGATTAATGAGGGGAAGGAATGGAAAAAGAGGGGAGGTAAAGGAGAAAGATAGGAGGAACTGAGGAAGAAGGTGGAATCTCGTAGCAGTGGTGTTCATATCTCAGAAGAACAGAGAGGGGAAGAAGAAGAAGAGACAATGGTTTTGTTGTTTTATTTCAGTGGGTATAAAAAAAATCAGTTTTTCATGTTGCAAATAGCTATAGATGGATATCTAATGATTTCCAATTGACAACGCTAGTTGCAATTGTTTGATTCTTTTCATTATTAAACTGAATTTTTATATTACTCGACTATAAATCCCAGTAATTAAGAAGGCTTAAGAGGCTACTCATGGGTTTTCAAGTTAAAACTAGCTAGAGGAGTCAAAATGTTGATTGTTCCACGAGAGACATGGCAGTTTGCATGTTTAACCAGATGCGATTGGGTGGGGTCAACATGCTGGGAAAGAAGAGCAAGCCGATCATCAACTTTGATGATTTTCTGAGAGTGGGGAAGAAGACGTTGAGGTTGAAATCTCTTTGATAAACCTCCAATATATCAGAGACGCCAGCATATGCAGCAGCACAACAGGGGACATCAATGAACCAGCAGGAAGTCATGCAAGGTTCCAATAGGAAGCCGGGCAAGGCGGATGCTCTGTTAGTATTTTGTTAAGTCAGTGCTCTGTTAGTATTCTGTTAATTAGCAAGTAGATGCTTTGTTAGTATTCTGTTAAGAAAGTTGTGCAAGTTGTTGCTCTGTTTGTATTGACATTAGGAAGAGATCCTATATAAGAGAGAGTAGTAAGAAGAGAGAGGATTCATTCATTCATTTTGTAAAATCCATGTACAAAGAGCTTTGCTCAATTGGAGATATTACAAGCCTCTCGAACTGCTTGTGTTTTCTAATACAGTCAAGTTTTCCTTCTCAGCTGCAATTCTCTGTGATATTATCCTTTGTTCATTTCAGTTTTCTCTATAAGATACATCAAATTGGTATCAGAGCAGGAGATCTAGTGATGACAGGGAAATCAGCCAACCAATCTGGCACATCAAACATGGCAACAAGAGTAGAAATGGTGGAAGGAATGATAGATGAAGTACACCATGAGATTGGTTTAATCAAGGAAGAGATCACTACCATTGCATAGAAACTGGAACACCTGGTGAAATTGTGTGAAGAGTCCTCACGAGTGGCTTCTTCATCGGAGCAATCCAAGGAGGCAGAAGGTGCGGGTTTAGGACACAAAACTTCAATGGTGGAAAAAAGGTTTGGAGTCCATGGCCACAAACTGGAAGTAAGATTTAGAAGGCTTGAAATGTCAATTTTTGATGGAGTTAACCAAGATGGATGGATCTTGAAGGTGGAGAAGTTTTTCCAATTACAACGTTATACCAATGAGGAAAGGTTGGAGGCTGCAGTGGTTGGGTTTGAAGGAGATGCTTTGATTTGGTATCAATGGGAGCACAAAAGGCGTCCCATATTATTGTGGGAAGACTAAAGAAATTGCTATTGTTGCAATTCCGCTCGACAGCGCGCCGAAGGGACACTTTGTGAGCAATTTTTGGCACTCAAACAAGAAGGCAATGTGTCTGATTATCGTCAATTCATCACTCTCACAGCACCATTAAACCAGCTTCCAAAGGAGGTGTATGTTAGCAAGTTTGTTAATGGTCTTAAGCCTCAAATCAAAGCAAAATTGAGGATAATGGAACCTTTTTCATTGGGCCGAGCCATGACTTTAGCCCAGCATATTGAAGAGAATAATCAATTATTTGGGCCTCATAAAAGTGGATCAATTCCAGGCCCAAGCCCAAATGCCGGTCTATTTAGGGTTACTGAAAACCCTAAATCTTTTGAGATGTGGAACCATTACAAACAAGAGGAACTTCGAGCTCAAGGAGTGAGACAGATTTGGGGAGAAGGGGATTTTGGAGATTGAGTAAAGAGGAGCTTCGACAACGGCGTGAGAAAGGATTGTGTTTTCGCTGTAATGAGAAGTTCGGGCCGGGACATCGATGTAAGAAGAAGGAACTTAAAATCTTGGTCACTCAAGAGGAGGAGGTCTTGGAGGAAGAAGAATAGGAGGGCGACCTAGAGCAAGGGACCGAATTAGAAGTCGCAGAGGTAGATGGGAGGGTGGAGATATCTCTGAATTCGGTGGTTGGGTGGACCACACCAAAGACATTGCGACTCAAAGGTAAGATCGATGAACAAGAAGTAGTTGTCTTGGTGGATAGCGGAGCTACCCACAATTTCATTGCAAGTAGCTTGGTCAAGAAGCTGGGTTTGAAGGTTACATCTACGGGTTCATATGGAGTGACCATGGGGACTGGGGAGTCAGTAATGGGCAGGGGAGTTTGCAAGGCGGTATTGCTAACACTCTCAGAGTTGGTGGTAGAAGAAGATTTCCTACCATTGAATATGGGAAGTTCAGACATGATTCTGGGGATTAAATGGTTGGCGACTTTAGGGGTCACTTACACAAATTGGAAGTCTCAAATCATGAGATTCGAAAGTGGGGGCGGGGGGGGGGTAACCAAAACACTACGGGGAGATCCAACACTGGGGAAGTCCTTGGTTTCGTTGAAAGCAATGTGGAAGACCCTTCGCCGGGAAAAACAAGGAGTGATGATAGAATTGGGGAACTTGGTTGCAACTAGGGAGTGTCTGGAGCACCTGAGAGTGAAATTGGGATGGTATTGGAGAGATTTCAGTCGGTATTCAGTATGAATTCAAGTCTACCTCCTCTAAGAGGGCATGAACATGCAATATGTTTGCGTGAAGGAGTTTCTCCAGTTAACGTCAGGCCCTACAAGTATTCCCAATTCTAAAAGGACGAGATCTGGCAACAAGCATTATACGACCAAGTAAGAGTCTGTTTTCAAGCCCCATATTATTGGTTAAAAAGAAGGATGGTAGCTGGAGGTTTTGTGTCGACTACAGGGTGCTAAATAAGGAGACTGTCCCTGATAGGTTTCCAATACTAGTCATCGACGAACTCCCTGACGAGCTACATGGGGCCTGTTGGTTTTCCAAACTGGATTTAAAATCCGGTTATCATCAAATTCAAATTAAGGAGGGAGATGAGAGCAAAACAACCTTTCGGACCCATGAAGGCCATCATGAATTTCTAGTAATGCCTTTCGGCTTAACGAATGTTCTCACAACTTTTCAAGCGCTGATGAATGAAATCTTAAAGCCCTATTTGCAGAGGTATGTCCTAGTTTTCTTCATAGATATACTGATCTACAACTCAGGGTTAAAGGCTCGCTTGGAACATCTCTCAACGGTATTGGCGTTGCTGGAACAACATGAACTTTACGCCAATAAGAAGAAGTGCGAATTTGGCAAGCGGGAGTTAGCCTATTTGGGCCATGTGATCTCCTGTAACGGGGTTTCCGTAGACCCGTCCAAGATTGCAGCTATGTTGGAGTGGCCGACGCCTAAGAGCATCACAAAATTAAGGGTTTTTCTGATATTGACGGGTTATTACAGAAAATTTGTTAAGGGGTACAGCACAGTGGCTTGGCCACTAACTCAGCAACTTAAGAAAAATAATTTTGGGTGAAATACTGATGCCGAAGCTGCATTTCAAGCTTTGAAGCAATGGATGACTGAAGTTCCTATTCTTGCGATGCCCGAATTCTCGAAAGTATTTGTGATTGAAACCGATGCATCGGGCTATGGGTTGGGAGCAGTATTAATGCAAAAACAACGGTCGATTGCTTCTTTTAGTCAAGTGTTGGGGTAGCAAGCTAGACATAAATTGGTGTATGAAAAAGAATTGATGGCAATAGTGTTCGCAATAGCCAAATGGAGACCGTATCTACTGGGACAGCGATTTATAGTGTGCACTGATCAGAAGAGCCTTAAGTTTTTATTGGAACAAAGAACCATTGGGGTACAATATCAAAAATGTATAACAAAACTCATGAGTTACAACTTTGAAATTCATTACAAGGCAGGGAAAACTAACACAGCAGTTGATGCCTTATCAAGAGTTCAACCCGTACTCGAATGTTCCACATTAGTACTTCCCCAATGGAGGGACTGGGATAAATTGAGAGATGAACTGGAAGCTGATGACCAACTTCAACAAATGAGAAATGATATTCAGAATGGGAACAACACCTTTGTGGGGTTTGAGTTACAACATGGTTTGTTGTTCTACAAAGAACGGTTAATACTTTCTCGAAAATCATTTTTCCTTCCCCTTATTTTTGAGGAATTTCATGGTTCACCCATGGTGGGACATTCTAGGGAAACGAAGACGTATCAGCAGTTCAGCTGTTGGCTAGGGAACTGTATTGGGGTAGATACGATCTTGGTGGTAGTTGATCGTTTGAGCAAGTACGCACACTTTGTTGGACTGCATCACCCTTTCACGGCTGAGATAGTTGCTAAAACATGCATACATGAGATTGTGCGGCTTCATGGGATTCCACTATCAATCATTACAGACCGTGACAGGATTTTATTAAGTCATTTCTGGAAGGAAATATTTTGCTTACAAGGTAATTTTCTAAAGAAAAGCACCGCGTATAATCCACAAACTGACAGGTAGTCCGAAGTGGTTAATCGTTGTTTAGAGACTTACTTGCGATGTTTTGCTTCCAGTAAACCGAAGCAATGGGCGAGGTGGTTGATGAGGGCTGAATATTGGTATAATACTTCTACTGAGTCTTCTCTTGGGTCCCCTTTCAAAGCTTTATATGGAAGAGACTCTCCTAAGGTTCTAAAGGTGGATCAAGGAAGCACTTCTGTTTCTAAAGTAAAACAAATGTCGGGATGTTGCCCTGGATGATTTGAGAATGCAGTTGCTTCGAGCTCAGCAAAGGATGAAGCGTCATGTTGATTTATCTAGGCGGGAGGTAACATTTATAGTGGGTGATTTGGTTTTTTTGAAATTAAGGCCCTACTGTCAACAATCATTGGCAAAAAGAGGGAATCAAAAACTTGCCGCAAGGTACTATGAACCTTCCAAGGTTCTTCAAAAAGTAGGTGAGGTGGCTTATAAATTGAAATTGCCCACAGCATCACAACTCCGCCCAGTCTTCCATGTTTCCCAATTGCGAAGGGCCGCAGGGAATGGTTTTACATCAACAACACTTCCTCTTCAGCTAAATGAAAATTTAGAGTTGTTGGTTACTCCTGAGGCAGTGTTGGAAATTTGTTCCAAGTCACTGAACAACAGTTTCCTTGATGAAGTTCTAATCCAGTGGAAGAGGTTGCCTGTTTTTTAGGCTACTTGGGAGGATTTTGCGTTAATCTGACAACAATTTCATGAGTTTCACCTTGAGGACAAGGTGGTTGCTTTGGGGGAAGAATTGATAAACCTTCAATAAATTAGACTTATCAGAGACACCAACATATGTAGCAGCACAACAGGGGACATCATTGAACCAGCAGGAAGTTATGCAAGGTTCCAACAGGAAGTCCGGCAAGGCGGATGCTCTGTTAGTATTTTGTTTAGTCAGTGCTCTGTTAGTATTATGTTAATTTGCAAGTGGATGCTCTGTAAGTATTTTGTTAAGCAAGTTGTGCAAGTTGTTCCTCTGTTTGTATTGACAGTAGGAAGAAATCCTATATAAGATAGATTAGTAAGAAGAAAGGATCTATTCATTCATTTTGTAAAAGCCATGTACAAAGAGCTTTGCTCAACTGGAGAGATTACAAGCCTCTCTAACTGCTTGTGTTTTCTAATATAGTGAAGTTTTCCTTCTCAGGTGCAATTCTCTGTGATATTATCCTTTGTTCATTTCAGTTTTCTATATAAGATACATCACTCTTCCTACTGCTCATAATGAACCTGTTTATATTTGCAGGTGGAGGAATCTTCGTTGCTTTCATATTTTGATGAGGTTGGGGCGACTTCAAAGGTGATTGGCTGGATGCACAGGTGGAGGTTCTAGTTTAGACGGGATGGGTGATTTTTGCAAGTTGCACTTGGGTTAGTATCCTTTCTAGGTTGGATATGAAGCCGAGATGGGGTGAACTCCAACCTTTACTGCCTTTCTTGTCGGTTTTTGGGTTTATGTTTTTGCTTCTGCCCTTTAAAACAGTAACTCACAGATGAACCTTGAGGAAAAATTAATGGATCATAATTTTCATGCATCTTCAGAAAAATCCTATGAATAAAATACAAAACTAGACATTGAGATACAAATTTATCTCGAGAAAATACATTTTTTTAAACATTCTTCTTCGTCAAAGCGAGAAAGAGATGTTGGGGTTGTTGATGGTGATGGTGGGAAAAGAACTAAATCAAGCAAAAGGGGGGAGAGGAAGAGAATATGAGGTGGGGCGATTGCTAGTGTCGCAGTAATCAAAGAGAGGGAGCAAAAAAGAGGAAAGGGGCGGAACGGGGAGGGAAAACAGATAGAGGAAGGGGTGGGGCAGGACGGACTAATCGAAATCACAAGGGTGAGCACAATAGAAGAAAAAAATCGGTGGGGGCAAGTGCCCCCTAGTGGCTCCGTCTCTGGAGGTTACCATGTTGGGATCTTGAGGTTGAAGAAGAGCAAGGGTTTTGCATGGTGAGTTTGTTTTTTAATCGAGCCCAAATGATATTGTGCTTTCGGGAAGCATATTCTTTGGAGGGAGTGAGGGACCAAAGAATTAAAATAGGTCAAATTCAGGGAAACACATGGTCATGTGAGGAGTTAAAACCAAAGAAATGAAAATGCATCAAGCAATAGAACTTAGCCCATTTCTGTGGAACGAAATCAGCCCAATTCCACAGAATTGGGTGAAATCAAACATAGCGTTTGTGAAAATTGGATTCCATAAGTGTGAGCAGGAAAAGTTCTATCATAATATAGGTATCAATTTTGTTGGTTATTGGAACAACCTTGTTGGCTGCAATAATTAGATTTTTTTTCATTTTGGTAGTCATGTCTTTTACTTGTTGGTTATCGTTGCCACTTGATTGTTACTTCCTTTCTGTAACATATTCAATAGCATGCATAACCTGTTAAATATATGTGAGAAGTTAATGATCTATTACTCATTGGACTGTCCAATCCAAGGTCTCCATGAACAGATAGTGTTGCCAATGCCTCAAAGCCTTAATGACTGGAAAAGGCTTCGTGTCATAAGTGGAGTACTTCAGTTGTTACCCGTGCAATTTTCTATTTTGTAACGCCAGTAGACGACCATTTGACTCAAAATAGTTTAGCCCTAGTTTTACAAGTGTCGCAAACCAACTCAAATAGCTGATTGAAATTGAGTAATGCTAACACTGATGAAGTAGTCATATTTCTGCGTAATCAAGCCAAAGGCCTATCATGTCTTGTCTGACCACTGAAAAATACATCCTTCATCAATTCATCAATTCGTAAAATGGTTACGCTTATAATGTTGTAATGAGGCCATAGTAGAATTAAATAGATCGCTTGTAGAAACTCACCAAACCATGAAAACCCCCACACCTGGAACGTTAATGTGGGCACTGGCTAGTTAACTATAGTATTGACCTTGGACCAATCCATGATACCCCCTCGATGTCTCTACAGTCTACATATCCAAAAACAAAACTATAGTCACTATAGAATAACACTTCTTCAGAATGAGGAAGAAGTAATTGTCTCGCAGTACTTGTAAAACAAAATCTACATCGCACATAGTGATAACCACTTTTTAAATCAAGTTTAGTGAACATATATAGTTGCATCCTGCAAAGAGTCTAATAAATCTTCCAATCACAGAATAGGAAATCTATATTTCAGTGTAATCTTGTTAATAGGTGGAACCTGGAATCATCACACATGCAAAAAGACGGATCCTTTTTAAGGAGTACCAAAGTAGGAACTAGGGGTGGGCATCTCATCCCACGAACCAGACCATGTTTTGTCCACTCTCGATTTTTCCGTACTTTTTTTGGGATTGATCAAACCCATCCTGATTCCGTCTTGTCCCCTTAAGTGCGATGAGATTGGCATGGAGATTTTCAATCTCACTCATCCCGTTCATTCCCGAACTTATTTATGTAATATTTATTATTATTAATTTTAATATTTTAATCAAGTCTGACTTGATTTTTTATATTGATTATTATGTACTTGTAGTATTAACTAGTGGATGTGTAAGACTTGAATCATATGCTACTGAATCATGTTTTGTGTGAATTTTATACTTGAATAAATTTCCTACTGCTGGGAATTTTTTTAGTGCCATATAGTCTTGTCCTGCCCCAAACTTGTTTAGGATGGGACGAAGTCTATCCCGTCTCGAAAATAAAGTAGCAAGATGGGATCGGAATGAGGTTCTTCTCGTCCCGTGCCCACCCCTAATAGGAATTGTAGTGGGGGATGTACTTTAACGAAGCCCCATTTAACTTGTATCTAGCTAGAATCTTCACCTTCCGACTCTAAATCTATATCATTAATATGTACTCGTTAAAGTAACAAAGTATCCTTACAACCTCTACCACCCTTACATAATTACTCAAATCTTCGTAACAAAGTACTCATAACAAGTGGAATAGGAGTTGTTGGTAAAATAAAAGGAGAACAACACCTGGACTATCCTATGATTTGGCTATAATGTCGGTTTGCATTGTCAGCTTCAAGCATAGGCCTTGAAGGCTGAAGTGTAAATCTGGGTTATTATGCGACAGTTAAATCGTCAATTTTTGTATAAATTGGGGGTAGATTGATACGAACTAAATATTTTGTAGTTGGATTTAGCAGTCACAGATTAATTGTTAATAAATCGAGATTGTTCTGTTGGGTGGTGGTTGTCATCATGTTGGATGGTGGTGGTTGTTGCTTTATAATATGTGATGTTTTGAACATGCTTACATAATTTGCTCTATAATATGACTTTTGTTGCTATATAATACTTGTTTTATTAATATTTATTGTCAAGATATGTTATTTATTATAATTTACATTAGTGATGGTATAAAAATGTATACTTTGAAAAAGTTGACAATTAATTTTTGATTAATCCGCTTAATCTAAATCGGTTTAGACCACGAAGGGTTTGTTATCTGCATTTACCACATAGGTGTAAATGTGTGTCAGCAATTACGAAACTATAATAGTGCAATACCCATCATGTACCGTCATTTTCTTAAATTGCCATGGTCTTCCTACCTGTCGCAAGGACTGTCAATGGATTGGATTTGGAGTTGCAAAATTTACTTAGCAAAAGTCAAATTTTAATTGAAAATCCGATCTGAGCAAGCCTAATTTAAGCATTTTTTTACTCAAATCCGATCCATTAACAGCCCTAAGTTGTCACCCTAGTCTTAAATTACCATGGGCTTCCTCGCAGTAGATGAAAAATCTTTGTAGGAGTAATAATATTGCACCAAGAACCTAGTCGAACACGCGACACCATGATCTAACTAGGTCGTTGGATGCTAGGTTGACCAGCCTTTCTAAGTCGTCATGACCTCATGGCCCGGTCGATTGACTTGGTTAATCAACCACCCTTTTTTTCTCTTGTTCATACCCGTTTGCTTTAGATCTTCTTTTCTTCGTCTTTGGCATCTTGTTTTCTCACATCTGCTCAAGAGCGAAGATCACTCTAATACCAATCTGATGGAAATCACAGTGAAATTTAAATTGGATTCATGAATTCATATCATAAACAAATGTTAAAGTTACAAAGTTCAATCGGTTTAACCTAATTCCCACTAGACCGATTTTTACTTACAATAAAAGAAATAAAATAACCCAAATCCCAATAAGTTTGAACCCACTTTTTGTTGATTTGAAGTTGTCTAAGTTTATTTGAGAACAAAGGTATAATGCTTGTGATATTCAGGTTGTCTAAGTTTATATGGGAATCTAATAAAATATCTGCCAAGGAAAGGTTTATTTATTTATTTATTTATCCCTTAATCTCTCCCACTTCAGTGATACCATCCACCACTGCTCAACCACTGAGCCATCATACCTTTGGCAAAAATCTCAAACTATCTTGATGATGACCAACCGTGTAATATTGTTGGTAAATGTGCAGTGAAGATTAAATTGACGGATCTACAATTCCATAAGTTTCTTTCTGCAAATCATCTTTATACCTTGCATCCACAAAGATGAATAAGTTCTCTATGCTTTTATTGATATCACCATAGCCAAATTTGGTTCTGTCACTCAGAGTCTGCAACTCCGGCAAAGGAGATTCCTCCTGACCCGCAACAGTGTTGAATGCTTACTTCCATAATTTCAGCCTGTTCCAACTTCCAGCAGCAATACTATGAGGAAAGGGGGGTTTTCCTTATTAAAGAAAGCATTGTCCCTAGCTAGCTCACCACAAAGCATCAATAGTTGCTGCAAACTTTGGGAGCATCTGATCCTGTTCTTCTGTAATTTCTTTGTCCAAATTATAGATCAAGTTCAAACAATCTAAGTTTGCACGGCAATTAGTAGCTGACCAGTAAATAGGAATAGGAGTTAATAACCATGCTTAGTACTGACTAATAGGACAATGAAAAAATACTTGTTCAATGGTATCAAAATCTAAATGACAAACACAACATTACTGTAACACCAAGTTCCTAAGCTGCACAGCCATTGCAATTGCCGGATATACTAGGCCTACTAAAGTACAAAAAAAGGATGGAAAGTCACTCACAGATAATGGTAATTCATACACAATAATCTGGAATGCTACATTACCGAAAAAACAAGTGTTTTTTCGGATGTGGCTTCAATGCTTATCCAAGTTCCAACAGCAACCAACCTAAAAATCCATCACATAAATGTTGACGCTAAGGGCCCTAGATGTCAATCCCAGGATGAAGATGCATACCATTTGCTTTATCACCGTCAGTTTGCGAAAAGGATTTGCTTATTACCAAAGAATGCATACCACATCAACTTCTCATAAACCTTCCCCGAGTCAGATAACATTACTATTATCCAAGAAATGTGATATAAATTTCAAATTATCGAATATGTTTAAAATTTGTTGGATCCAAATTCATGGACTAGGTTTGGAAACTTGTCCCAGCATTTTTAGCATCCGAGGGCTGCTTACCAACTGTTGCTGTTGGGTATAAAGTATCTAGCAAAATCACTTGCGACTGAACATGTAATAGTTTATGATGTAGTCGATTCCTGCTCTCATTCCTTGCTGCTTACCTAGACCTACACAAATAGTAAACATGAGCTAAGAACTACCGTGTGGTGGCTAATGACACTCCGATACTTAAGTTAGAAGTTAAAAACTGTAAACTGGAATTATGTATCGTACCTCTAGTTCATCGACCTTATCTCCCTTTTATTGTAGGAGTCCTCGTTCATCTAGGCCTTTGGTGACGTAGTTTAAGGAAAGAGATCTTGCGGTGAAGATTTTTTTCTAATTAGGAGTTGTCCATGTGGGATAGTTTCCGTACACGACTTGTACTCCTACATATTTCTCTTTCTGAGTGTTGTTCATGTAAGGAAGTTTCATTATCCAACTTATACTCTAATATATGTTTCTTAGTTGGATCAAATGTGTTGTTGGTCTGCCTGTCTTGGGTAGATATCTCAGATACTTGCCTTAGAGGTCTTATGAGTATTGGGTCTGACCGCATGTCATGTGGGCTTACTGGCTCATTGCAACTTGGACCCGACAGCCTAGATCCTGCCAATAATGGGCTTAGTGTTGTTTGGGCTTCACTAAATTGAGGATGCAATCAGACCTGCTTCCTTTTGTTGATGAGATTATCATCAGTTTACATTTTAAGTAGTTTAGATATAGTTTTCATCTTCTGAAAAACTAGAAAGCAGTTTTCCTGCTTCACCTCCATAATGCCAAGCTAAGATTTTTAGATCATCTTAAGTTATAAACGTACAACATATTTTCTGTTTGAGAAACTTACACATTATATACACAAGCTACAAACAGCTAACTCTGTATCCTCCCTTCATTAACTCGTGAAGGGGAAACATCCACAGAACCTTTAAATGCCTATAGAGAATCTGTTTCATATTAATTATTTTTCTTCTTCACTGGATGATGAATAAATTCAAGCAGCTCCCTTCTTAATTTTCAAAGGATTTAAACATCCACACCTGCACCGTGGGACTTCGAAGGAGCATTTGTTTGTCACCTTGATTTTCCAAGCTTCGCAGTCACTTCTGCCACTACAAGTCGAGTTAGTAATAAACCGGCCACTAGAGCAGCAGCCATTAACATTGTAAACACAGCATCCCAACTCCTAGCAGATACGCATCCTGTCATGAGGGGTCCAAGTGCAGCCCCCACCGAACCCGTGCCATCTATAATTGCAGTGACTGTTGCCAATGCCCGAGAATTTCCATTCAACGAGCTGTGGGTGCCCAAGTCAGTAGATACTGCCGTTGTTATTAGAGCATAAGGTCCATTGACAAACATACCCGCAATAAACATGAGTGCAAGATTCACAACCAATGAGACATGACCGTAGCTTCGGTAGAAAAAGAGAGATGGAATCACACAATACATAAAACTAGCTGCTGTTATTGCTCTAGCATCAAGACGGTCTGATATGTGTCCTGCAAGGATTCCCCCAATTACACCACCAATATCAAACATTGTTGATAAGTTGCCGGCTGTCTCATCAGACATATATTGACCATCAATTGCTGAAAAATGACAACAAACATTTATCAGTATACAATGGAACAGTATCAAACAAATTTCTTAACTAGACTTGACATGGATGCTATTGGACTATGTGAAAGAAACGGTAGTTATCTTGATGCAATAAGGACTTTTCCCTCTTTATTCGGCAGAATTATGTTACACTTACCATTTGTTAAGAGCATGGAACTTGGTGTTATAGTAATGTGCTGCCTTGGGTAGTCCTTTATGTAGCACAATAAGAATCCTACATGATACATTATCTAACACTGTCTCGCACTACATAAACAAAGTTTATAATCTCACACTGATTGCACCCATTTCAGAAATTCAGTTTTGCGTAACACTATGCATTAGAGGTAAAATGAAGGAATTTTACACTTACAGGAGGGCTGATTCCGGATCCTTATACCTCAAGGATAACCACAGATTGGCTTGAACATAGCATTTGTCTAGTTTGACATATTTGCATCTATGCCAAAGACCAATAATAACATTTACCAAATTAGACGTCAGTTAATAAATTATCTGTGTATAATTGTCTTTCCCTCGCATATGCTTAATTGTTATGTACTTCAAGAGGCTTGTGAATCTCTAGTGGGTAGCAAACCAGAACAACAGGATCCAGTAAAATTTCCAACTACTCTCATGTGATTATTCAATCTATTATTCACTTTCTATTTCATCTGAACTAAAAACAATTAAGAAGTAAAGAGTATGTACCAGTGCGACTAAGGTAAAATGGGAGCCAGTAGAGGAAAGTGTAAGCCACCAATTTAGAGAAGAAGAGGCACAGTGCGTAAGGGACAACTCCAGGAATTCTCAGTGCATCCATGAACCCTACAGCTTTTCCTCTAACAGCATTAGTTTCCAGTAAAGGCTCCGTGAGAACAGCACTGCTTTTGCCAATAGGTTTCACTTCATCTTCTTCATCATTGTTGACACCCACAGACTCAGGACTAACTGGCAGTATTAGAAACACCACCAATCCTAAGAAGGCAATAAGAAGGCCAGGAACAGCAAAAGACCAACCCCAACCATAGTCCAATAAACCTGAACTAATTAGAGAGCCCATGATGTTTCCAAAAGAAGTGTGAGCATTCCAAATGCCCATAATCAGACCTCGCTTTTTCTTCCCAAACCAGTTACCAACTACTGCAACCACTGAAGGCCATCCAGTTGATTGGAACAGACCCGCGAACATCTGAATTACCAGAAAGTAGTAGAAATTGTGGATGTTTAACCAGTACCCACATCCAAAGAGGAAAGTGAACAGACCTGTTCCTACCATTCCAATTGTCAGAAAGATTCTTAAATCGAACCGGTCACCTAAGTGACCAGAAAAATACATTCCTATGGCGTATACTGATAAGAAGGCCAAATCAATTTCTCCAAGTATGGAAGTACCATCTGGTCCATCAAATGGCGCCCAACCCTTTCTGATATCTGACCCTTGTTTCTCCTCAGTCAACTTAAGAGAGTGGTTTCTTGGCCATGGATAAGGAGCAAAGTGCAGACCTAGTTTTGACGCTTCAGGGTCAAGGGCACTCTTGACTATGCTTGTGGTTTTCCGGGAGGTATGATAAGATGCATATGCGACAAAAGTTACAGTTAAGACAATGGCTTGGTAAGTTCTGTAGGAAACTGCTGAGCTCCTTCTGTAATGCAGAAATCGCATTCCAAATTGCTTGGAAGAATTGCTTTCGGGTGTATCTCCCTGTATTGAACCCATAGCAATCCGGTTCAAAAAGAGCAGAAAGACTCCAGTCGTCACTTTATTCGTCCAAGTGAGCTATCTGAGATTCTGAGTACAAGAATAGAGGAAGAACAAGTACTTCAGCTTAAGGTGGAAGAATTACAAAAAAATAACTATTTCAAGTTTAACAAAAAATGACATCAAGACATCCTATCTAAACATAAACCAAAAATTTTAGACTCCTATTTCAGTTTCAGCATTTAAATAGAGTTCGCGTTTATGGCTTAAAGTTCTATTTAGCTCAACATGTAGGCCTTAAGGTTTTCTGCTTTTGTACTCAAAGTTAAACAACAAAATATGATGCCATGATTTAAGGAAGACTGAAGCAATAGGTACAATTAATAACTTAAAAGTAATCCATACAACAACTTCCCTTTTCTTCAAGTAAAGCCAACTATCCCTTTTCTTGAGCACAAACAAGTCTAGAGATTCTAGTTTGCAATAGTTTAATCAAAACAGAAAACAACTAAATTCATCCAAAACGTTCACAAAACAATAGGAACAAATGTATCATCTCACACCGTAAAACCTGAAGAATCGAAACTGTCAAAGCCAAACAAAAACCAATACAATAACCAAAATGATGCATTACTTTAGTCTTTCAAAACATATTATTCATCAAATATTGCCTAGAATGAGTTTTCCAGATTATAATCATCCAATAAAAAAATATTAAAAAAATGACATATCATTTAGTTACAAGATGAAAACATTCTGAACCTTGCATCAGATAAATCAAGTTCTTTTAATCGGCATCATAATCATCGACAAACTTTAAGTTAGAATCCAGACTTGAAACACAAATTAGTAATGAAAATCTAATCCATCAACAAATTAAGCCTTTAATCAAAATTCATAATTGGTTACAAAAGGATAAGTCGCACCTTTGAATTTTTTTTTTTTTTATTTATCCCTTACCCCTCCCACCCCATATGTCGGCTGTGTTCGACCTGTGACCTAAGTGATACCGTCCACCACTGCTCAACCACTAAGCCATCACATATTTTAATTAACTCTCTAAATTATCGATGTAGCCTAAAAAAGAAACCAGTGTTTACACCTATGGTTCTCAAATACAAAGTACTAACAGTATTGAATTGAGAAACTGAGATGAACCCATAGTTTCATATGAAGAGCTCAATCAATTAAAGAAATACCCATAAAATGTTTATCAGTTAAAAAATGATTATGCTTCATAATTGCCAATATTCAACTCTTCTTTGATCAACAATAGATAACATAGAAAGAATAGAATAATATGGGAAGAGCTAATTACCTTGTTCTGTTTCTCTTACTATGCAACACACACCCAGTCTTTCACTCTGTCTCTTAACTCAGTTCATAGGTTGGTTTTCTTCACAAATTACGTCACGCTCTCTTTCGAGTCTCTGTGTAGTGGTGGTGGTGGTGGTGGTGGTGGTGGTGGTGGTGGTGGTGGTGGTGTCGGTGTGGTTTGTGAAGCAATACAATTTACACAACAAAATATGAACGCGTCTTCAACTGACACTGCACCAATTAAAATAACTCCATTGGTTTCAATATTACAATATTATCACAAGTAAAAAAATAACAAAAATACATTAAGGTCAATTATGCACTTTATTTTTCTACCCCAAATAAAGATTACGAGGTAGAAAATAACAACAAAATGGGATAAATTTCCAAACAATCATTTCATGGATTTTTTTTGTTTTTTTTTGGAAAAGCGAGCAGTGAGTGGGTTTTGATCATACATGTTGCTTGCAATTTGGATGTTGTGGGAGAAGTTACACATAAACATTTTGGATATTTTATCATTCTTTCAAGATCACGTTACATCACCCTAGTTACAAGAATCTGATTTTCTAATATTTTCATAAAAAAAATAAAAATAAATAGACACCAGTATGCCATTGTATGTAATTAGACATAGACATTTAGACTATTTATGAGAGGCAACCCTTTTATTACGCAGGAGAAGAAACGTAATGCATAAAGTGTTGGTCCTCTTTGGATAAAGAAAATTCGCATAATATAATATTCTTCCAAGTTGTTTAGAGAAAAAGGAGAAAATTAAGTTTGAATCATGGTGTGGCGAAAAGCATGGACGAGTTATTATCGCATGTCATTTTGATGACTATTTTATTTTTTCTTTTATCTGGTTGAACCATATAGTTGAGGAAGGACATACTGGCTTTGGTTGTGCATCTAGAGCTGGTCTTAGTCATGAAAATAACAAAAAAATCGATGACATGCCTACCACAGAATGTTATAAATGAAGTTTCTTTCTAGTTTCCTCTACTCTGTTTTACTTGGACCAGTTATTATCGCATATAATTTTGATGACTATTTTCTTTTATCTGGTTGAACCATATAGTTGAGGAAGGACATACTGGTTTTGGTTGGGCATCTAGAGCTGGTCTTAGACATACCTACCACAAAATGTTGCAAAATGAAGTTTCTTTCTAGTTTCCTCTACTCTGTCTTACTAGCTTAGATGTCATTTTGAGGTTTGTTTTATGGTTGTAGCTATTTATCTTGTCAAATGGAGATGGCCCCATTTCATCATACTCATACTATAATTAAGAACTGGTGGTTGTGATATAACATGTGAACATTTTTGCTGTGATAATATATTATGAATTTCAGTATAAACCCAAAATGACTACATGTATGACACTGAGATTTTAGATTCCCAATTTTAAGTTTAACAAATGTGGCAACGTTATAATGAGTTTTGAGTCATGTCCACCTTAAAAAAAATATATGAAAAATATGTATGTTTTAATGAATTTGAGCCGGTCTTATAAAAATGGATTCTATGGAGCTATTGAGAATTACACCAAGAAAATTGATGGCAATGGTAGTAGTTGTGGTTTAGTGCTATAGACTATACATATATATTAGTTGCTTTATTTGGTACATTCAATGCGAGGAGTAACAATGATTAATGATTCTTGAAAAGCAGTCATGGAAAGAAACGATTATTGAACAAATGTCAGATTTAGTGAACTGGCTTACTGTAAGTACATAGGGTAACTTTAAAAGATAGAACACAACAAATATTATCCAAAAATAATAGTTAAAATTGAGTAAACAGCACGAGAATAAGCTTTGGATCCATAAGCAAATTGGACCAAAAATCAACATTCACAAGATTAGCAAGACTTTAAAAATAACAATGAAAATACAAATGAGTTGTGTCCCTCTATAGATGTTCCATGACCACATAGCAGATGGGGCACTGGTACGAGTAATATTGTTGCATTGTAACAGACTAACAGTAGATAAAACAACAGTCAACCTCTCTTTCAGAGAAGCTCGACTCCAAATGTGTTCACACAACATTACAGGACTCAAACATCTCATATCATATTAATTTGAAATGGAAACGACAATCATATTTGCATACATGTTGCAGAGAGGATCTGTTCAATGCTTCGTTGAATGCCTGTCATACAAATTCATTTTAAAATTTGTTTCACGAAATGTTTTGAAAGAAAAGAAGTATAAAATGCAGTGATCCCATTGCATTCAATCTTCAAACGAACTAAATCTACTATCACTACATATGCTAATTTTAATTGTCTATCACATCTGTTCACATAACAATAAAAAATATAGTCATAATTAGCAAATGACATTCTCCATTTCCCATGCATTTTTTCTGTACAAAAATACTTCTCCCAAATTTTGATATCCATTGCAAAATAAAGGGTCACTGTAGATATTCAAAATGTAACCCCATGAAGTTCACAATATATAATTCGGTTACCCAAAATACCACCTGGACAGATTTAAGGCTTCAAGGGCTACTCATTACAAGTTCCAACTTTTTTTACCTACAAAAAGAAAAGGGTATGTCGATGAATAAAACACTACACTGAAATCCAAAAGCTACTAAATTTCAGTAGATGGATACAGAAGGCAAACTAGAAAAGATGGAGAAAGATATTTTGAGGGGAGTACAAAAAAAAAGTATACTATAGCTCTAACAACTTCCCGATGGTAAAACTTTTGTCTGGACTATCAGTCCATATCGAACAATGTACTGATCTCATAATGGTAAGACTTTTGCCTGAAGTATCAGTCCATATAGAACAATATACTGATCTCATAATGGTAGGACTATCTTTTGAAATGCTGAGATTTATCTTTACCCAGTTATGTTCTTCAGTAAATTCATGGCAGCAGCCTGTTTTCTATGATATTATTTATTTATCTAGATGTGAATATGGTTGGAATTCAATCAAATGACCACAAAATTGGTAAGGGCATGTTTGATTGCATGAATCCAACAAGGTGAAATGCGGGGTAATGGTAAGAGGAGATGTGAAGAAATAAAGAAATTCAGGTTGTAGATGACATTCCGGTTTGCATTTGTGGTAAGAGCAGAGGGTTACATAGCCCCAACTGAAGAACCTAGGATGACAGGCATAACAACTTGAGCATATGGCTTTGTTGCTTGCAGCCATACACAGCAGCAGTCCTAGAGTTTGCGAACATATCTCGGTAAGGCATTACGCCTTATCGAATCACCATGTTTTAGTAAGTCGCTGTGATATAGTAAGTAGTTTGTGGGAGCTGCCATTTCTCAGGGAATGCTATGACTAAAAGCGGTCTTTCTTAGCATTATATAATTGCATGATGTCATAATATTATATTGACTTAGTACTAATCACCCAATTGAGTTGGAACAAATCATTAATAAGAATAGTTGAAGAAGTCAAGCAACTTACCCACATTGATTTGTTTTGCACCAATATTATGAGCTTGATTCACCATTGGCCCGTATTATGTAGACCTAAACAGTAAGCACGAGCGAAAAAACAATACAAATAGATAAAGTTCTGGGTAGCAAAATTTTGAAACCTCTGAAATGATTATTTTGCAAAATAAGGTGCCAATGATTGCAATTCAAAACATAGGTCATGGATAACAATCACTTCCATGGTTTTTTAACCACGTCAGTAAATAAATACTTGCTACAAATATATTTGGATAAGCTTCCAAATACTTCTTTAAGTATCATTTCAAAACATGGATACTGCACTGCAGTTTCTCATGCACAACAACAAAGACTATTGCTACAAACCTGAAACTAAAAGGAAATAGGCACACATAACAATTTCAAAGATCAATGCTGGAGCATCATTAAGGAATAATGATAATTCCCATTGACACGATTCAACGAGTACATGATGGATATAAGATTAAAGTATCACTTGGAGAACTTTATGACAAAGCCAGGAATTAGGTCCTTTTCCTTGATCAACATGCAAATATCCCATGGTCTTGCCACATCAAGGCATCTCGGAAGACAGACCATCAAGACTTTGAAGCGAAAATCTCACTTGGATGGATGATAGGACGACTATTGGAGGGGAACTTTAAAGGTTTTCAAAGTGGACAAAAACCAAGTTTTGAAAGGCTCAAAAACTAAATCTTATGCAATACTTTTCCAGGCACGGGTGCAACCGATTGCGGCAACAAGGAGCATCAAAGTCCTGATTTTGGTTGCGGCTTCCAATGTTTTTAAACCAATTTGGGTGCTTTATAGTAACAGTGGCTATGAAATTTAATAGGTTGTTCCATTGAAAACTTGTATCCCCTAGACAAATACGTTTTATATCTCAATTATGACCTGAGGGTTTTAAAAAAGAAAAGGAGAGAGAACCAACAATAGAAAAGTAAAACCCTTTTGAGAAACTTCATCTACTACCTAAGCTAACTCTCTAAATCTTCTTTGTTAACTCCAACTACCAAAACAATCAGTACATGGAGGTGCCTACCAGGCTACCACATTTCCAATTGAGAGAAAGGAAACTTAATTCCATTTGATTTTGGTCTCTAAAAGATTGGGACTCAATTCCTTTGCATCAATTCCACTCATACTTGCTTGTTTCTCGAAGTATGAGTGGAATCATGGTGGAAGAAAAAAGGTCGTGAATGTGAGTCAAAAAGGTATCCGAGTGACGTTCATTAAGGTTTACATAATCCTAAATTATGCCATTACTCCATTATCTTCTAGTTAGTGTCCTTTGCTTGTGGAGGAAGATCATTATATGTTTCCATAGTTCCTTGACATTGCAGGTTTCATGACGGTGGAGGACAATGGGAGAGTTCAATGCATATTTATCCATCACATGTTTGACCTAATTCCCTTAGAGATAACTCACCTTGTGACCTATGAGAATCATGTGCATTAGTACGATCAAAAACCTCAATCTACGATTTTCATCATTTAGGGGCAGTTCGTTTGGTTAAGAGGTAAACCACTTATTAAGAGGATGCCTCTTGTTAGAGGTAAATTCTTAATAAGAGGGTGGGCAGTATCTTTAATTTGATTTAGGCCCAACATAACGTAACAAAAACAATAATGAATTCCTTAAATAATATATAAGCATATGTGTCCAATTCACAGGTTCAACTAACGTATCTGAGGTGCTTAGTTCTCCATGAGGTCAATAAGGGGCAATGGAACACAACTGACTGATGTGGTAGGGGGAAATAACCTTATTCCAATGGCTCTAACACAAGGGAAACAATAATGAGCAACTTTATTTTGAATCAAACAAGATTTTTTTTTTTTTAAATGAACCCCATGCCAACGGGTGCTAGCTCAACTAACAGACTTGTTGTGGATCGTATTACAAGTCCAGGATTTGAACCCTGCCAAAGGTGTTTAATGGTTCTGGAATCCAAGGGGTTCACTCATCAAAAAAAAACAAAAAAGCCCTATATAACACATCTCTTAAACCCTAACTTTTCATTGTTCAATCTCCAAAGCTGAAGAACTCAAACATCATTTTTTTCCTAAATGAAACTCTACTGAGTTTGCAAAGTGCACTCCTTATTAATATACACCTCGACTATTATCCAAAAACACCATCACATTCAGTGACGCTAAATTAGGGGGAAAAGTTGTTCAGAGGTAAATGACAGTTAATCTTTAGTTAGAGATGTGCACCAAATTGAAACGTTCCTATTTTAAAATTCATATTAATAATAATAAATAAATGACCAAAAAATTAATTAATCCGAGGTTCCCTATCTCTGATTAATTGGTGTAAACAAATAGCCCCTTAACTCAACTCAACTGGAGATAATTCTCTCAAGTAAGGAACATCCATATTAAAAAATTAAAACAAAGAAAAATGTAGACAGGGAAAAGAAGAATGCGCCTTTTAGATCCCTAGGAGGGCGGATGTAATCTAAATAGCACAAGCATGTATTCAACTCCAATGAAGCATGTATAGCTATATCAAAACTCATCAATAACTAATTAATTTTGCAACACTTACATCGATCATGGAAAATGTAATTTCATTGGGTTGGTATGATTTGCACAACTTAAATGATAAGTTGTTGGATTTCCTACAGTCGGGAATTGGATTGTCTGAAAGAACATCACTGAGAAGAGTAACTAGGCGAGGTACCTCTACAAGTTTCCAGTCATTGAAAGATCTTCTCCATCCAAATTTCTAGCCACTGCTATTCCCATCATTGATTTAACACTCTGACACACCACTTGTTTGCCAAAAGGAAACCCTTTGGCCTGAGCCAATCTTGTTTGATATGTGGCTTTGAAACTCTGTACCTTGAGTCATCACCGATCTCCACACTGAGCAACCATAGGGTGTAAAAATCTGATTTGAATATAACCCTACCCATTTACACCATATTTCTCGCTAATGATCATCCTCCACAAAGGAGAACCCTTTTGACCAAAACACGATAACCATAATGAGAGAAGTGCTTGAACTACTGTTTTGAGTCTCCTAAATTCCCACCTCACCATTTTCCGGCATACACACATTTGCCCACTTGGTGAATTTTTTTTTTTTATTGTTCCATGGTTCCCAAAAGAAAGTCTTTAGACATTCTTTCCAATATTTTGGCAACAAAGGTTGGGAAATCATACAAGAGGACCTTAAGAAGACAAGAATGTTAGATACAGTGTTCATGATAACCATCACCCTCCTGGATTTAGAAATATATTTTTGCTTCCAAAATCCAAACTGCTAAGCATAACACTCTCCCTGTCTCCCAAGCATGCCGATATTTGTATTTGTAGCCTAATGGCAACCCCAAGTACTTCACTGGAAGCACATAAAGATTACAAAAGGACATTAAGACACATGAATGCTGCATAAAGTGATCTTGATCAATGTCACCCGCCTAGTTTTGGAAGTATGTTCCACTTCGCAGTTGGAAGTGTCTTCATAGTCAATCCACAATACTCTCTCCGCATATATTATAGCCTAACAGCAAGCCCAAATAATTCACTGGGAGCACACCAAGCTTACAACTGAGGATTTCAGCAAAGTGTTTAGACATGAATTTCTCTTACAATTGACGGATTCAGCAAGGTGAGTGACATTATAAATCTCTCCAGCTGGAAGTAAAGTGGTTTCGTAAAACTGACTTACCAGCTTTGAGTTGACCAATCTTGATTTATCATCTCTTTCAAACCAAAGGCTACGCCCTATGCAGTTAAAACGGATAACGGATCCATAACGGTCCAAGAGCGTTATAGGTTATAACGGGATATAACAGTATATAACGGAATAGTTTTTAAATATATTTTTAATACCCCATAAAGTATTAATGTATTATAGAGTCAAAAAAGTACAATTCTGTTCATAACATTTAATTCAAAAACAATAAAAGATCTTCCTTTCATATGAGAGTGAGATCGCAACAGAGAGTGCGATCGACTCTTTGTCTTCTTCCCTTCTCTCATTCTCTGTCAAACAGCAAGGTCTGGTTCTCTGTTGATTGGCAATGACAAGCTCCGGTCCTTCTTTCCAATGAGTCTAGGGTTCTGGTTTGATCGAGAATGAAATGGGTGATTTTTTTATGTATTAGAATAAAACATTAAAATGGTGTTATTGAAAAAAAAATGTTATCTCAATAATGGCCATATAACGCCGTTATATCGGAGTCGTGATACTATAACGTGATAATGACATAACGTAACTGCTCACCCCCATTAAGCGTTATAACGTTGTTTTAACTGCACAGGATACGCCACGTTCCTAGTTCACTCAAAGAAAATTATGAACTAGGCGACTAATGAAACAATCCCATACAATGGAAATTGCAAATGCCTTTTAAAGGAAGTCCCACAACAATAAATCAAAGTTGTTTTAGGAAGTAAATGGAACAAATGTATTTAAAAAGAATAGTTGAAAAAATAACTGCCACTCTCCTTTGTAAATTTTGAAATGGAATATACAGCCTCATGATGGGCAATAAGAAAAAACTCATTTCACATATTTCATATGATGAAGAGATACTTGGGCAATCATATATATGCATAAAACAAAGATGGGAGATCCCTTTGGAGAAAAAGATAGGATCCAGGATCCTTTCAAAAGCCCCTTCATGAAAAAAAAACTTTCAACATTTCTATTAATCCATAAACTTCCTTACACTATAATAAATAAATAATATATACTATCAAGCAAATTACAGTTGTATTTATTAAAAGCTCAAAGAAAATGGGATGCCAAAATAATGAAGAGTTAAAAGCTCAAAGCAAGATGTTTCAACTGTGTATATCAAATGGAAAATTATACCTTAAATTTTGTAGGCTTGACTAGCTTAAACACTAGTGCATCACCATCAGCCAAGTCATGAGCAATAGAAAAGCCTCTCCATCCACCACTTAATCCATTCTTGTTGGAAAGGTACTTTGTGTCACAGTCGTCCCCTGCTTCATCTACCAAAGTAATTGTAGAGTCCTCCTTAGGCAAGTGCTTCTCACAAAACCACAAAGGAAGACCCTGTGTGCATAACTAACAGTAAGCAGCAGACATACTATTTACTATAAAGGTGTTTTTTCCTGACTAATCCTATTCTAGCAACTCATATTGCATTATTACCCCTAGTCCATGGTAAGAAGAATTAGTAATTATAAGGGTTATTCTATATCTGGAAGGTCCAGTATTTAATTGTTTAGAATGCCAGTTCGGAAGCCTAATCAATGTGGTGGAACAAAGTGTCATTCTACAACATGGGCTTAGCGTCCATATCAACTTTTCACATATCTTTCAAAGATTTTAATTCTTTAATTTATAAACGTTGCAATCATAATTATCAAAACATGTATCAGAAACGAGAAAACTAAACTTAAGATACACATATCAAAACGTATCATGTACAATAACATATGGGCTAAAATAAATAAATAGATAGAAAAGTATATAGTATGTATTTAAGCATATAAGAAACAAACAAGACTCATTTAAGGAGTATATAGAATTATATGGAATTGTCAAACAATGTTGCTCCAGGCACTCACCGAGCAATTGGGAATTCAGGATCATATTTGATCCTTTATTTCTGCATCTTCTGAGGACAAATTTGAGTTCTGCAAAGTAACTAAGGGACTAATAAAGACTTCAAATTTTCTTTATAGTTTCAAGAAAATATGTCTGGGTGGGAAATTGTTACCCCCATGGTGTGTCATAAATCAAGACCAACTACTGAAGAGTCTAAAAGACTTACTGCACGCTATGAGAATGACCAGAAGAATGTCCCAGAATAAGCATGTGTAATGTCACATCTTTGTAGAAAGCACAACGTTTGTGGTATCCCAAAATTTTGAAAACCAAGCTAATGTTATTTTTTATATTTACAAGGTCAAGAATTATTTAAGTCTAAGTCCAAAACTGTAATTAAACTGACAGAACAAAGCATCATCATACGACATGAAATTAAAACAAATCGCTTCTACAAGTTAGACCACCCACACTTTTTGGGTCCCAAGTTGAATTATCTTATCTCTTTAGTCTCTTATTTCTTATCCAAGAAGTATAAAGTATTATAGCGTTTAGCATATGTTCTAGTTATGTACCCCCAGGGTATAGTTCGCTGGGATCTTTTAGAGTTTTTTCTTTACTGCAGATATATGAGTAGCTATCAATTTACTGGCACCATTTCCTTTCGTTCTGTAGCATCATACAACATATCATCTCCTCTGTGTTATGCGGTTCCAGCGGGACTTCAAGTGACATTTTCAACAAATTGAAAGGCAAGCGAGTCTTCAGTGAGGTGGTCGCAGAAGCAAAACAAGCTGGTTATACTGAGCCAGATCCAAGAGATGATCTGTCTGGAATAGACGTTGCTCAAAAGGTGACTACATGTCTTGAGTTTCTTTTTTAGAATACTTGTATAGAACCTCCTATGTTTTGTCATGTTATATGGATTTGAAGTTTGAGGCTCCTCTTCCATCAGCCGTACATACTGTTTTTTATAGTTTGAATTTAATCGGATTTCTTTCCATAAGACATTTAGGGTGTGTTTGGTTGCATGGAATCTTATTTCATGGAAATCCATGAGAGGGCGACCTCCATTTAAGCTAAATTAAGGTATCCACTTCTAGATTTTGTAATCAATGGTGGTAAATTGGTAATGGTAGTCCCATGAACATGGGAATCGGATGCTTTGGGGGAGTAAGGAGTGAGATTTTCATGTTCATGAGACTTTCATTCTTCCATTGATCACAAAATCTAGTGGTGGATGATGAGTGTTACCTCAATTTAGCTTAAATGTAGTTGGTCCCCTCATGAATTCCCATTAATAGGATACATGCAACCAAACACACCATTACTAGTCACTTTACCAGCACGTTAAGCATTGTGTATGATCTTATTATCTAATGAGTACATTAAATTGTAAATTTGGTTGCCTTACAATATATTATTGCAGGTAATCATTCTTGCCAAAGAAACTGGTTTAAATCTCGAGCTTTCCAATATCCCAATGTAATGCTTATAATTAGGCCACGAATCTTTGCATTATAAGCAAACCAAGCAATAAGGGATTCGGTTATTTTAAATTTGTTAACCAGCCAATGTTTAATATGTAAATAAACACAAGAAACTTGGATAATAATTACTCATTTCTTCCCCTTGGTAAATCTTGTTCATATGGCCTATAAGGAGACACTAAATTTTTGAAGGGCTTTACTTTACTTCTCATCTCTATTCAACCCCTCTACTCGTGTAAGAATTTAAGAAACAAAGCTCCCAATAGATTCCCAGTGACATTTCCACACTAAAAGCTACAGATCTTGGGTAAAATATTTGCTAACTATGCATTTTCATCAAAAGTGCCATGAATCTTTAGAGAGACATGAAATATGCATACGTTCTTACCAGCCAAAATCCACCGGACACATGGGACTGAAGCATAGGTTTAACAAAGCAAGGGAACCCATTTTCAGCTTCAAGTCTTTCCATAAGTTCCTCAGCTTTCTCCCTTGCATATTCCCTATCTTCCTGGGAAGCATAAACTCGATTCGACAAATCCCTCCTTTTAGTGTACCTTCCAACAAAAACAGTCTCACTACCATCAGTACCAAATCACACTAGCAAGTAAAGAAAACACATTTTCATTTTCGATAACTAACCTTGCAATCCTCTGAAAAGTTTCCACTGGAACCTGTAAAGAAACAAAAGGGAGGTTAGGGATTTTTCCATTTCTTTGTAAGGAAACGAGAAGAAGACACAAAAACGACCCACTTCTTTGTAAACGGGTGGGGGCTTGTCGGCATTTCGGCTCGATCTCCTCACAGCTACAAGGGCCATTTCTTTGCTAGGGGTCCTAGATTTCGAATACTTGATCTGAAAAATGAGAGAATACCCATTAACATAAATGGTTAGAAGATCATAAATGAGAGATTTTAAGAGAGATTAGAGTGAGATGAGAACAATAACCGGAGAGGGTTTTGTGGAGGCCTCCTTGCGGAGTTTCTGAGCAAGCTTGGTGAGATTCAGCTCTTCCATTCTCTTCCTGTTCTCTTCCAATCTCTGCTTGCGAGTTTCCTCATAAGATTGCGTTGATTTCACCATTTTTGCTGCTGAAGCTTCGCCAAGGAACAGAGAGCAAGGGTTTGGTTTGGTTTTTTGAAGCAACTTGAACTGACTATTTGCTTTTTGGGTCTCTTTATTCTAAGCGCCAATGAGAGAGTTTGAATTAAATTGGGGAAATGCTAAGTGCATCCCATTTTCCACTTCTGAGTCCTATCATGGGAAAATAATGGAAGGGTAGTTTTAATTTTGAATTTTAATTAGAAGTTTATGGTAGGAGAGGTACATGAGAAATATTAGGAAACCAATTTTTTTGCAATCAAGGTGATGTGGCGTGATCTTGGAAGAACGATTAAATCCTCAAAGTATTAATGGATATCACTTCATCTGATCATGTCACATCATTTTGATTGCAAAACCTGCTTTCCTGGCAAAATTTGAGGTTTATGGTAATAGAAGACGATCATGGGAATTGACAAGTTAATGAAAATAGTGAGAGAAGATCATGGTGACATGTGTATTCAATTATCTAAATTGCATGAATAAATGAAATAAAATCATTTGACGAACGTTAAGCACCTTCTGCATTTACAATCTCTTTTTAATCTTCGCTCTTCTTCTAATGACATGTGTCCCTAATAATCTAAATCCCTCCTTAATTTTCTAATGAATCAAAACTTAACATTTAATTGATCAAATCTCGTGTTTGCCCTTTCTAACAAAGATGAATGTGAGAAAATATCTACATAGATGACTATAGTGATAGTAGTTTAGTAGAAAGTTGCGTGAAGCATTCGACTCTTTATTCTATATGATGTGTGTCTAATGTAATTAAGGTCCTCTTATACAAATTTGTTTGATGCAAACATCGAGTATATGATAATTTCCCAAATGATTTTTAACATAAGTAAGAGTTTGAGAATTGATGAAGAAATAGGAGATTAAATTTTTATAAAATTTAAGAAAACACAAAAGGTGGAGGTGTCAGGTGTGAGTGGAGAAAATTTAAGAAAACACCAAATTTAAGATTAAATAGGCAACGACTACCTCGCACCACCATATCACTTTCTCACAGCACCATTGAGTTTTTTTTTTGTTTACTTTATCACACCACCTATATAAACAAAAACCATCCATTTTTTCCCCTCACCTATATAAACAAGCCCACAAAACTCATCTCATCTATCTTTTATTTTATTTTTCTTATTTTTAATTTATTTTTAGTTTAGTTTTAAAAACACTGTAACCCCATTTTCTCTAAATTAGTTTAATTAAATTCTAAAATTCAATTTAATCCACCTTCCTCGTGGGATCGACCCGTACTTGCCGTTGTCTACCAGTTAGACACCGTGCACTTGCGGTTATTACAAGTGGGCTGAATTAACCTATTTATTTAGGTTGGTTAAATCCACATCAAGTTTTTGGCGTCGTTGCCGGGGAAGGTTTCGGTGTAATTGAATTTAAGATTTATTTGCACTAATTATAAATAAATAAATAATAATAATCCGAAAAATTCAAAAAAATAAATAAATAAAACAAAATTTTTATTTTTATTTTGTTCTTTTTACACTCATTTTGTGTTTGATTTTGCAGATTACACGCTTCTCGAGAAAAATTGGACGATCCTGCAAAACATCAAGCACATTTTTATTTTTATTTTTATTTTTTATTTTGTGAAGAGAGTTTTAATTTTATTTTCACCTTGTTTTACGAGTGTGTGGTGTAATAATTTTTGAGAACTTTACTATTTTTCATTTTGTTTAATCACTAAAAAAAAACCCAAAATTTTCTTAGTCAAAAAATTATAGGGAAACAATTTTAATTGTTACCCAATAATTTTTTTATGATTTAGAAATCCGACTTCTACGACCAAGACCAGTAAATTTATTTGCATGTGCTTGTGTGTTGATTGAAATGGATAAAAAGAAGTCGGACATTTTTTTTTGAATTGTGCTAACTTTTTGTGCAGATTGGAATACGCACACTGTAAGTATTTTTATCATACGCAATGTATTAGCGACCCGGGTGTTTTGTGTAATTGTTTGAAATTGTGTGATTGGTTGTTTAATTTCTGTAATTGTGAATGCTAAACTTTAGTAATTCATAATAAGCAGACTCAACTTCTAAATAGAAACTGGTGGGACTTGATATCCCCACCTCATCACTCCAGCTGTGTGCAACCAATAGACAAACATAATTAAAATCAATTAGCAAGTTAGATAGAGCCATCTTTTAGGTATGGTGTTCATAGGACAACCAAGACCAAGGTGAATCCAATAATTTTGTGTTGACCCAAGCTAAAAGTGACGATGGGTTTAATCATTCAATGAACTCCGAAAGGCCACTGCCACAAGGGTAATTTACCCGGTACGCCGAGTCATAAGTAAGCTACGATCCACAAGAAGAATTGATGTAACCAACAGTTTTTGGTTAGGAACACAAGCATCAAGTGTGCATTTAACATCACATCGTTCTCACATCTATTGGCTTACAGAGCGGTAGCACAAGGAAGTACTTAATTGGACCATTGTGACCTCCTTCTCTTGTGCGATAATCCGGTTTCTTTGAAACAAAACTCTAGCCTACTGATTTTGAACTTTGCGGTGTAAAGTGTACACTTTTAGGATCAACTTGAAGCACCCATTGCTGTGTCATAAAGATTACATAAGAAATAATTGTCCCCCAAAGATAAAAAGATAATTGATCTCAAAAACGTTGATTGCTTAGGGAGGCATGTTTTTTGTGCATTTATTGGTTGTTGATTGCATGTGAGCCTGTGTATATTTTTAGAGTTAGTGCTTTAAAAAAACAAAAAAACAAAAAAAAAATGAACACAAGGGATTATCCAGCCTATTTTTCCGAGCAAGTCAATTCATTTTATGACATGCGACGACCTGATTATGATCCATATTTAGATTATTACAACCCAGGTCTAGCCTATCATCCTGACTTCTCATGGGCTCATGGTCAGTACCATGAAAGCCCTCTAGACACTCCTCAAGCTTTCATTCTTGATAATGAGTTAGAGGATATCATGAAAATTTTTATAGAGCGAACAGGAGAAAAATGTGTGCAAAATTTTCATGATATCACAGAATTGACAACTATTTATCAACAAAACTCTCAAGCTATCCGGAAACTTGAGATGACTGTGAGTCAGATAGTTAAGTCACTTCCTGAGATAGAGTCAGATAGTTAAGTCACTTCCTGAGATAGAGTCAGAAAAATTCCCTAGCCAACCTATTTTCAACCCAAATGGTCAATTTGAACTTAGTGGCACATCTGAGTCGGACAGTGAAGATGACCAATCCATTACTACCCTTAGGAGTGGAAAATTGGTTGACAATCAGGTAGGAATGCCTCACATAAGTGTTATTATATCCTCACCCAATTTTACGCAGGTTGCATCCTCCTCTCATAAGAAGGCTGATAAAGCCTCATTTATTGACGAACCTGTAGATTCTGAGACACTACCGACATCTCCTTCTCATGTTGACTCATGCCTTCCTAGTGACTCATGCATCAAATCAAACTGTGAACATTCTTTAGAGTCTCCCCTTGCCTGTTTTCATGATACACATGACCATTCAAAGGCTTGTTTGACTCATTTTAGTTTAGACTTTGATGTTGATGATTCCATTAGGGAAGTCAATGATTTGCTTGACTCAGTCCCCATTGTGGATCCTAGTTATAAATGGAAGTCTAAAGTGAAGTCTCTTCCACTCAGTGAGTCAAAACTAATCCCATCAGTTGAGCCACCTGAGCTTGACCTTAAACAATTACCTGACACCCTCAGGTATGCATTTTCAGGTGATGACTTGTCTAGACCAATATCTTTATATGATTCATATGATGAGCCTGTACCACCTGATATATCCATCATCTCATCTACTTGCATCACATTCCCATTTACTAAGGCTACTTTCACCGATCCCTTGTGTTGTAGTGAGGATTTCAGTTTTCACCATCCTGATGTGAAAATTATCCAATCTTCTGATTTGGAACCAGACATAGGATGTTCCCTTTTTGGAGCACGCAAGAATCATCAGTTGTGTATGACTACTGGTCACTTTTGGGATGTCCTAGTGTATTTGGTGCCCCATGTGATTGCTATTTTTGAGTGGACTGATCCTCAACTGTTCAGGTTGTTGATATACGACCATGAACTAAGTGTTTGTCATATTCTTCCTTTCCACTTTTTGATACACCATTTTTTAGGAAGAATATTTGTCGGGCTGATGTCGTTAAACCAAGCGCTACTGGGAGGCAGCCCAACTTTTGTTGTAAAGAATGCATGTTGAGTGTGTATTTTATCTATTTCTATTAACTAATCCACAATTCTTTTGTCTCTGAGCTCTCATCGGTGGATTACTTGTGAAAATTGGTAAAATCGTCACCTCGGTAATACTGTTCTAACCTCCTCTTATGTTCTTATTTCATTCATTTGTAAGAATTATTGTGTTAAACATTGAGGACAATGTTTGGATTAGGTTTGGGGGTAGGGTTCATGAGTCGGTGAATTTTTCGTAGTATTTTCTTTTCTTTTCTTAAAAAAAAATTTCGTAGTGTTTTCTTTTCTTATTCCTTAAAAAAAAATGTTTTTTCTGTCAAGAAAATTTGGTCTTTTGCTATTATCAAAATGGATTTTAAATGTTTTATGCTCAAGAAAATGCAAACCAACTTGACATATTGGTATGTTGATAAAGACTAAAAGTTTAGTATGATCCTTAAGTTAGATCTAGTTCATAAGATTTTTCAACTCGATTATCTTTGCACCATGAGCCATATTAGCATAACTTGAAGTTGATAAGTGAAATATGCACTAGAAAACCTTAGAATAATAGTGGAGACTAAACCTTGAAAGTTTTGAACCTTTTTATTTTTTTGAGGGTTATACATAAGCTCTGAGTTTTCTTGAGTCTGTATTATCTCGTTGATGATCTCATTATTCTCATTTTTCTGATCAATTGCTTTGGGAATGACATCAAAATTGAATTATTACACTAGAACTTCTTGGCTTATTCAATTAAGATATCATAATACTGACCCGAACTTAGGAAATGATCTAGGCATTTTTTTCTTTAGACCATTAACTAACCTATAACATTAACCTTTTTATAGCCTTTTGAGCCTTAGAATAACTTTTATTTGTTAACCCATTAACCTTTACCCAACGTTTCTGGGAATGTGTATGGATGGATATACTTGGTGTAAAAAGGGCATCAAAAAACAAAATATGAGATATTTCATAAATCCTCTATTGAAAAAAAAGGTTGAAGAAAAGAAAAATAGTTATAAAAAATAAAAAAGATTTTTCAATGAGGATAAAGATGTGAGAATGAAGAAAAAATTGATGGTGCGCAACATTGGTTTATTCTTGATAGCCCCAATTGTTCGTTGAATGGGTGTATACATTCCTAGAAACTTTTCTTAGAATCCTTTGACATTCCTTATTAACCATTACCCAAGCCCCATTACAACCCAACAAAGTCCTAGTTGATCTTAGGTAAAGGTTGGTTCTGTAGATGTGGAGATTTAATAACCAAGACCTATGGTGTTTGATTCAACATTCCCAAAAGTAATTGATATTCCTGTCCATGAGATCATGTTTATTCCATTTTTGAAAAGTCCGTTCTTCATATTACTATATGTGAGATGATTGTTTTCCATTATTTACTATTTTCCTCACATATAAACTGAATGAAATACCAAATCTCTGAGTGCTTTATTGTGAGTGACATGAGAGTTTTGAAGTCAAAACAAACTTTCTACAGGAGATTTAGTCATTGTTTTACTCTAAAATGAAAAGTTATGTTGATAGTGTTATCCACACACACACATTGAGTTGAAGATGATTGTGAATTTTTTCTAATCTGTGGAGAATATTAAATTATTTGGAAATTTGTTGACACACTAAAATGACACTGTTGGTTTCTTGCATTTCTTGAAGTTTTAAAATGAACACTGTTTGACCAAGTTTTGATTGAGTCAGTAATGTCTGGAAACTCTCACGAGACTTTAACTTGTCCACTAGAGGTAATCTAGGGGTTTAAAGCCTTGTTGCACATTTAAGGTAAGTGCAACCGATGATATCTGCGAAAGTGAGTTAGGATTTTCTTTTTATTGTTTTGCTTGAGGACTAGCAAAATATAGGTTTGGGGGTATTTGATATTTACATAATTATTACATAATATATCCCTTAATTTATACATGTTAGTGTTTCGATTATTATATTTTATAGTAATTATTTCGTTTTCATGTCTTTGTAGGAATTTGAGCGTAAACGATGAAATCATATTAAGGCGACAAGTTAAGGAACGACAATTAGTCGATTCCAACGGTGGTATAAAGCAATCACAAACCTAAACCCAAAACCTAATCCATAACCTAAACCCAAACCCAATGGCAAGCCCAATCCTACCCTCATTGATGAATCATCCCCTCATCTCATCCCTATTCATCTTGATCATTTTCTATAAATACAAGATAATAGGGTGAGAAAAAAGGAAGGAAGAGAAGGGAAAGAAGAAATTAGACAAAAATCAAAACCTCTTCCTCCAAATTGATTCTCATCACCTCTCACCACTCATCCATCTCTCACTCACTCAGCAATCACCTCCATCCTCCACCTCGCCACCACCATCATCCGAGCACCACCACCACCTCCGGACAACACAACCGCCACCACCACGAAACAGGGGTGTGACAACCCTGTTTCGCGTCAGCACCACCTCCATCACCGTCCCTCTCCATCATCCATCAACCAACATCATCCATCACCTCTGCCACCACCTCCGCACGAGCACCACCACAACAGACCGAGAATCACCACCACATCCGCCTCGCGACAGAGCCAGGCAAGCCGTCCTCCTCTCCTCTCTGTCCTCTCTTCGTCCAGGCCTCTTACCATCTCTCCGCCACCGAAAAACCATCACAGAGCGGCTCGTCCGCGGTGCACAACCACCGCTGAAACAGGAAACGAAACAGGGAGTCTCCTTCTTGTTCTCTCTCTCTCTTTTTGAGTTCCTTATTGCATCTCGCTCTCTTTTGCAGGTTCCAGACCCAATTGGAGGACGAGACGCTCGCGAGGAGCGAGAACGAGGCCGCGAGACCGCCGCTGCCCGCTGGAGAAGAAGGCGGAGCGAGGCGATACTGTAGCAGAGGCGGGAGAACTGGTCAAATTCTGTTACTTGGCTATTCACACCCCTGGTTCTGCTCTGTACCACCACAGAGCATTTTGGGACCATTTGTCTCGGGATTCGTGTTCTGAGCACCTGGTGATCTGCTGAGTACCACCACATCGAGTTTGTGACAAACTAAATGGGTTGTATAAGTTATTTTGATTTATTTTACTGAATTGTGTGCTTAATTATTAATTACAATTTATTTCTGAATTTTGATAAAAAAATTTCACCTTGCATGTTCGAGAAATTAAACTTGATATGTTTGGTAGTTAGAATTACCCTTTATCAATATTCAAAGCATGTGCTAAAAATATTAAGCTTAAACTTTGGTTACCTAAAAAGAGACTTAATACTTGGTAAGAGCGTATTTGCTTGAAATAATTTGTTAATGTTTGATAGAAACATTATATAAGTTGAATTGGATTTTAACGATCACATATTCGGTGTAAGCAAGGGATTCTCATCCATAAAGCTTCTCGTTTTTAAATTCAGTAATTTAGATTTAAATGTTTTTGCTAACTCATTGGTGAGTCCAAGCCCACAAAACTCATCTCATCTATCTTTTATTTTATTTTCTTATTTTTAATTTATTTTTAGTTTAGTTTTAAAAACACTGTAACCCCATTTTCTCTAAATTAGTTTAATTAAATTCTAAAATTCAATTTAATCTACCTTCCTCGTGGGATCGACCCGTATTTGTCGTTGTCTACCAGTTAGACACCGTGCACTTGCGGTTATTACAAGTGGGTTGAATTAACCTATTTATTTAGGTTGGTTAAATCCACATCAGTACGTGCTCATCATGTCCCATCCCGTTTGAGATGGGGCGAGGTCGGGATGAGGTCTATCTCATCCCGTCCCATCCCGAATGAATGGGATGGGTCAATCTCATCCCATTCCGTCCCGTGCCCACCCCTAGTTTTGATACATACATCACTCACTCCAACAATCTTGGAGAAACTAGTATTACCCATCTTCACACTGCCAAAGTCCCTTGCTTTGTAAGTAGTGAAGTAGTTTTTCCTTAGAGTATCGTGAAAATATGCACTAGTGTCAAAGCATCGCATGTGCACGGTCCGAGGTGGAGGTGCAGGCGGCACATTATTCAGGGGATAAGGCGTGAGGTAGCGAGCCAGGTAGAGCATCGCATGCACGTGGTCCGCCAAATGAATGGATCCAAATCCTTGCCAAGAGAATGTATCCTACAAGTTCGAACGAGGTGAAGTTAGTGCGGTGGTTGCGACTAAGGTGGAGCCAACAACGCCGGGATAGCGGCCCATACACCGAATGCTACCCACAAGATCATGGTCGCACATGAGTCTCAAGGAGGAGGTGTACTTCAAGATATAACAGACCAATTGATGGATTGTAGAATTTGTGACTATTTGCACCAAAGGTGAAGATTGTTGGAATGAAGTTGGTTTGAATAGTCCCACATCAAGTAAAGATGAGGAGTTACTGAGGTTTATAAGGAGATGGTCCACTCCCTAATAGTAATGATGCCTTTTAGAGAAAACCCCACATCACCTAGGCCCAGATGGAAGGCCCGATATGGTGGTGTTTAAGTTGGGGACAATATCACTGCTATGTATAGTGGACCTAGGTGCGCGCACGCGCTTGGTGTGCCAACAAGTGGTATCAGAGCTGATGGTTCAGCGGAGACTTTTCAAGGTGTAGGTGGTACAGGCTGCAAATTGTTTAAGGGATCAGGCGCGAGGTAGCGAGCCAAGTAGATCATCGCATATGCGCGGTCCGAGGTGGAGATGTCGGAGACATATTGTTCAGGGGATCAGGCACGAGGTAGCAAGCCAGGTAGAGCATCACATGTGCGCGGTCCGCCAGATGAATGGATCCAGATTAGGTTCCAGAGCCTTGCCAAGAGAATGCATCCTACAAGTCTGGACGAGGTGGAGTTAGTGTTGTGGTTGCGACTGAGGTGGTCTCTGCCAAGGAGACCTGCTCTCACTTTAATTTTACTAGGGGTCAAAGCACACTAAGTGCACGTATATTTTGTAAAGAAATATATTGTAATATAAAATTGTTGTAATCATTGTCTGAATACAAGCTTATAAAACCAACTCTAATCTAACCTTGTGAAGATAGGAAACCTAACTTTCTTAACATATCCTATTATGTAACACTTTCCTATTTTATAACAAAGGTAGACTTCTTTTCTTTAATACTCCCCCCCCAACCTAGACATGTAGACGCAGACGAAATGTGCAGCTTGGAGAAAACTTTGAAGTCCAATTTGGTGAAGAAATCATGATTGTCGAGTGAAGCTGCTGGTTGTTCAACTCGAGGCATCATGATTGTTGAATTCTGAATGATTCCTATATGAAGAAATCATGACTCAATTCGAGTCTTGTATTGCTTAATTTGAGTCAACACAGATTTTGGATGATTTCTGTATGAAGAAATCCTAACTCAATTCGCGTCTTGATATTGCTCAATTTGAGTCAACAAAGATTTTGGTAGTGATTCCTATACGAAGAAATCATGACTCAATTCGAGTCTTGGTATTGCTCAATTCGAGTCAACACAGATTTTGGTAGTGACCAAAGATGGTGGGTGTGAAGCGGAGTGAAAGATATTCAAATTTCATTGTTTTCCCTCCATTTCTTCTTTTTCTTCGTTTATTCCCTACTGTGCGATCGAACTTGTGATCGCGTGGTCTATATCTGTCTGGGTGCTACTGTCGTCTCCGCCAGAGAGAGACGTTGTTGTTGTTTTTTGTTGAGTTGAGATTTTTTGTGGTATTGAGTAAAGCTTGGAGTGCAAATAGCCCAAAACTTTATAACAGTGCAAATAGCCCAAAATTTTATAACATCGATTGATGTTTTGGCTTTTGGTGAGAATAAATATCATTTCACAGCCGGAAGGGATCTTCTGATGGTGACAATGATCTGATGAAGAGATCACAGTGAAGAAATCTTTTGATGATCACGGTGAGAAGAGATCTTCTGATCTGATGCAAGATCTGATGAAGACAATCAATGATATAAAGACCTGATGTTCGATGGATGAAGATGATGTAATGGTGGAAAGGGTTTCCACCGAGCATATGATTATTGGATGAAAGTTGCGCATCTGAAACGATCAAGATCTTAGTCGATCTGATGATCTGAGACAATCTGATGATGATTGATCAGTGATTCCGACGATGATGATCAATGATTGCAACAATAAGTTGATGATGATGATGATCTGATCTACGATGATTGATCAGTGGTTCCAATGACTGTTGCAAGGGTGATCGTTGCAAAGATCCAGCTACTTTGACTTCTACTTCTTCTTGTCCGACCCTCTTGATGAAAGATCGTCTGCTCGATCACCTGCTTGATGAAAGAGATAGTGTCTTGGGACTTCTCCTTGTTCGTCGATCTAGTCAATGCTATTGAAAGCGAAGTAAAATCTGACCGATTGAAAACCCCGGTCGATTGTCCGAATTCACGACCAAGCCTCAGAAACCTGGCGAGATCAATTGGTCGATTGATGACAAGATCGATTGGTCGATTGTTGACTATAAACTTGCCATCTCTGATGTTGGTTTGATGACTGATTTGCTTGATGAATATCGCCACAAGTATGGATTCATACAAGGTTCTACATACATAAGTGATTGGTCGATTGATGACGAAATCAATTGGTTGATTGATGATGATCGGTTTGACGACGCTCTTAATCACCGTTGAACAATAATTGTTCAGAGATTGATGCTCAACGGTGAGATTTAGCTGGTGAGTTTGCTCTTCTTCTTGCAATCTCCTCTCATTTTGGCTACAATTAATCTCTTTTGGCGAGAAAAAAGAAAAGGGATGAGCGTCGTTAATGGCGTCAAGATGGCGATGTGGTGTTGGTGTTGAGAGGGCTGAAAGTCAGTTGTTCTATTGCTCGGAATGGAGCTGCTATGCTGGTTGTGTTGTGCGTCTGTGGGAATCAGAGGAAGATGAAATTGCTTCTTTGTGTGTGGTTTGTTGGTTCAATAGTGGATCTGTGAGACGATGATCGAGGAAAAGAGTGTGAGTTGATGAAGGTTTGATGATTTTACCAATTGTTGATCGATGATTTTACCAATCGTTGATCGATGATTTTACCAATCGTTGATGATGAACTGACCGGTGATGATGATGTTGACAGTCATGTGACAATTGTTTTGTTGTTGATGTTGTTGTCGATGATGATGGTTTTGTTCGAAGAAGACGCTCTGAGACAATCATGATCTGAACCCTAGCAGATGAGAAGAGGGACATTTTTTGTTGTTCTCCCATCGTGCAAGTTGGTGATGGCAACTTGATTTTGGAGATGAATTTGAGATTGTACATGATTGGTGTTCGATAATTTTGTTTGAAGAAGTGGTGGCGAACAAGGTTGTGGCTTGCAATGTGGTTTATTATAATGTTGTTGAATTGATTGAGGTAGCCTATTACTACTGTCCTCCCTTCCCCACCTCTTGTGTCTAGGTAGTTGTCGGAGGCGGGGAAGAGCTTGATTCCCTGGAGTTAGGTCACCTAAGAACCTTGTTCTGATACCATGTAAAGAAATATATTGTAATATTAAATTGTTTTAATATCATTGTCTGAATACAAGCTTGTAAAACTAACTCTGACCTAACCTTGTGGAGATAGGAAACCTAAGACTTCTATTATATTCTGACTTTCCTAACATATCCTATTTTGTAACATAGATAGACTTCTTTTCTTTAACATATTTAGTATTTTATTTTATCTTTAAAAATCAATAAATGCAAATTAAATTGGGAAAATAACTTATAATGTCTATTTTTTATAATTATAGACCACATCATACTCTAACAATTGAAAATGTCTCAAAAACCTATTTTTTTAATAAAAAAATCTTAAAAGCAACAAATATAACCAATGGTTTAAAAATAATTAGATGGTCATTCTTACCAATTTTTTTGGTTTTTTTTACACTTCTACCCCTTCAATAGATGGTGTTTGTGATTGTATATGTTAAAGAGAAGAGTAAAAAGTGAAAAAAAAAAGTGGTCCCCTAAACTTACTCTCAAAAAAATAGTTAAGCAACTAGTTTTGCTATAAAACACTGTTTGATTGAGCTGAAAAGACAAATTAGAACTTAAACCAGTGTCTTTTTTTCTTACCTACATTTTCAACAGCTAAATAAACTTATGTACATCAAAACTTCTTACAATACACTTTGATGCCAGTTAAATAAACTAAATAATTAATGTGTCAAAGGTGTGATGGCTCAGTGGTTGAGCAATGGTGGATGATATCACTAGGTCACAGAGTCGAACCCAGCCGGCGACATCTGGGTGGGAGGGGTTAAGGGATAAAAAAAACTAAATAATTAATGTTTCAATTTCAAACCAATTACTGCCTAATTCCAGAATCAACCAAGAAATTAAATGTGAAATTAAACATAAAGATTTCCAATCAAAATATTTCTTTCCATTCAAGATAAAACCATCAAGAACAAGAAGCAAATTTCATCAAAGAGAGTAAAAAGTAAATAGCTAACCTAGCAAAAGACCACTCATAACAAAAGCATAAAACTAAATAGCTAGCCTAACAGAGAGCAATTAAAGAGTCTAAAACAAATTAACACAGATAAAATTAACGCTCATGCACAGGCTTCAGCTTGGGTAGCACAATGCTGAGCTCGCCATTCTTCATCACCCATGTAATTTGTTTCAAGTCGAAGACGCTCCTTCCAAAACTGAGGCTGCTAGTGTAAATTATTCTCTCATTATCATCATCACATTGCTTCCCTTGTTCAATTCTATGATCAAAACATCATACTCTTTTTCATCTTTCTCCATGGTAACCTTGACATTCTTTATATCCAATACAGGGATAAGAGGTGGTCGTCCTCCAGCATTTTACAAACGCTCGTCAGTACTCTACCCTTTTCCACCCTTCTCACTGCTTTTTTACAAGTAACCAAACCCAAGTTAGAGAGAAAATAATTTGAAATGTGGGTGGGGAACTTGAGGAAGAAAAATGAGATTTACAGTTAGAGATGAGCGGAAAAGATTTGCCATAGTCTACTATATTTTTGGTGGCCCTTATCGTCCTTGTACTAGCAGCTTCGGTGGTGGTGTTGCAAATAGAGTGAGTGAGAGTTACTATGGAAGAGCGGAAGAGAGGGTTCCTCATAATCTTCTTCACAAGCAAGGTAGTCAAAAGTTTTCTAGCAGAGATTGTTGAAGCCATTTTTTGAGAGATGATAGGGGCATAATTAGGCAATTTTTAGCACCATATTTCTATATATATTTTTAGCTATTACTTGCTAATTATGGTACTAATTGCTATTTTCATGTTTGTGTAGGTTTTCAATTACAATATTTTAAAATAGAAGCAAGTTGGCAATTTAGGAATACTAATTGCACAAGGAATTCACACAAGCAAGAAAACCACACAAACAATGAAACCACACAAGCAAGGAAACCACACAAACAAGGAAACCACACCAACAAGGAAACCACAGAAAAGAGGAAAACAAGAATAAAAGGAGGAAGATACCTGGCTTTGATCGATCCCATCCACTGCTTCCATACACAGCATCCACACTTACAAACCCTAGCCGCTGTCACCCACCATCCGCCGCCATCACCCACCATCCGCCGCCATCGTCCTGATCGCATCCATCTACCGCAAGTAAGCACCCTCATCCACAGCCGCAAACCACCACCGTCGAACCCCATTCATCTTCTCCTCCTTACAACCACAATCCTTTCTTCCATCCTCTCGCCACAGTCTCTCTTGCTGTCCCCTATCTTCGCCATCACCATCAAAACCTCCATCACCTCAGCCGTCGTCCTCAGTTCATCATCCACCGATCTACAGCCTCCTCATCACATCCAGAAACAACCTCCATCAACCCAATCGAACCCCCATTCTCACAGATCCCTCCTCGCAACAGCCTTCGTTGTCCTCTCTTCACTCAACCAGTCAACCTCCTCCCTGATCATCACCACCCGCCTGATTCCCCTCTTTCTCTTTTATCGCTGTCCATCGACATTCCCTCATCTCTCTCACTCTGTCACAAGCAGAAATCGAAAGGAAGAGAAGAAGCAGACCGTGAAGAGGAAGGAACAGAGAGGTGAAGCAGATCGCGAAGGAGCAATTCGCGTGTTGGAGGTGAAGAGATATCGCGCTATTTGCACCCCAGCTTCTACTCAGTACAACCACGGATCAGTGTTTTGTTTTCATTTCTAAACATCTCTTTCTCTTAATTTTAGTTTGATTATTGATTATGGATTACTGTTTGAACATAATTAATATGTCTGGCTAAACTCCTCTTAGTTAGGGGTGGATTCGAAGCCCCGAACATGAGCTTTATAAATTAGTTGAATTTAATCTTCCTTGTTATTAGTGATTGTGTTTTGCTTAACTGCTTTATAGAAAACTTTTCTTTATATGTTTGTTAAGGTGGCCAACTTAGTAAGCATGCTAGGATTTGGGGCTAGAGTATAGGAGAGTTTCATTTAATTGTTATAATCCTGTATTCACAAGTAGTAAATACCAAGGAACGTTGGTAAGGTTAAGTAGAAACCTAGGCAAGAACAAGATGCTGATCATACTTGTAATTGCCTAGTCAGTGTTCATATTTTCCACAAAACTTAATGATCTTAGATTGCTATTTAACTTGCGATTCCTATTTAGATAGCATGATAAGAATAGTTTGAAAGCGACGCTTAGTTTAATTCAACGAACTTGGGTAAATAATAAGATTAATGCAGTGCGGTCACAGTTAGTCTTGAGCATTGTCTCTCACGAGTTAGCAAGTGATTATTGAAGATTAATTTATAAGCATATGTTTGGTGTGTGGAGATAACCTTAGCTAATTTCTCATCTTTGCTATCTCTTTAGTTTATTATCTTTACATTAATTTTCGTAGTTATTTTCATAATTTAATTTAGAAAATCCAATCCCACTTTATTTAATTAATTAGGTTGTTAGTTGTCTTTTAATTATTATTAGTGTAATTAACAAGCCCTCTAATCCCCGGTCTAGAATGATCCCTACTTATTCTATACTACAAATCACAAAGCAGGGTATTAAGTTGTGTGCTACTAAAATAGCGTATCAATTTTTGGCGCCGTTGCCGGGGATTAGAAAAGTTGTTGATTACTTAATTAGTTTTTATTTATTGATTTTTTCTTTCTTTCTTTCTTTATCTCAGGTACCAGTTAATGCACAATAGGAGATCCAGCGAAAACTTAGTAGAATACGATTCAGAGCCTGAGAAAACATTTAGAAGACGAAGAAGAGAAACAAAAGAACTACAAACATCTAGCTTTGAATCTGAATCTGAAGAGTTCGACATGGGAAATAATAGATCTATTAAAGAACTTTCGACATCCACCTTGGACAATGCCGCACCCTTGTGCATTCGGTACCCATTAGCCGCGCAGGGCAAGACTGAGTCATTCGAGCTGAAATCCAGCCTACTTCATCATATTCCGAAGTATCATGGTCTTTCTATGGAGGATCCAAATAAACATTTAAAGGAATTTGAAATAGTATGCTCCAGTATGACGCCAATAAATGTGGATGAAAACATCCTAAAGTTGAGAGCATTCCCCTTTTCTCTGACTGATAGGGCTAAGGATTGGCTCTATGAACTACCTTCCGGAACAGTATATTCTTGGGAAAGCATGAAGAAGGTGTTTCTAGATAAATTCTTCCCAACTTCCAAAATTATCTTATTGAGGAAGAAAATCAGTGGCATACAGCAAGGTCCAGGATAATCATATCCGGCTTACTATGAGCGCTTCAAAACTCTCATAGCATCATGCCCGCAGCATCAGATGAAGGAGGAGCTCCTGATTCAATACTTTTATGAGGGATTGCTTCCTCTTGAGCGACAGATGTTAGATGCAGCAGTAGGAGGAGCTTTGGTTGATAAAACTCCAACAGCAGCAAAAACTTTGATTGCAAACCGAGCCTTAAATGCCCATCAGTATGAAGGAATTGGAGAGCCTTCACGCCAAGTCAATGAGGTAAGTACTAATTCTAGTTTGGAAGCTCAAATGGCTAATCTTACCTCACTTGTGACTCAGGCCCTAGGGAAGCCGAATATGCTAGGAGTTGCACAGGTTTGTGGCGTGTGTACAAAGCCAAGACATCCATCTGATCAATGTCCTCAACTGATTGAGAATGGCGGTTGGGAGAATGTCAATGCAATAGGTTTTCAGGGGCAAAATCACTGTAGAAATAATCCTTATTCGAACACCTACAATGAAGGTTGGAGAAATCACCCAAGTTTTGGATGGAGAAATTCATAACAACCTCAACAACAGACTTCGAATCGGCCACCCCCTGGTTTCGCCCAAAGGCCACTTGAACTACCTCGCACAATTCAGGTATGCTGCTTAATTATGATGAGATTATGAAATCATTGATTATTTCTCAACAGAACCAATCAAAGGATATAGCAGATTTGAAACTACAAATGGGACAGATAGCTGAGTTTATTGGACAAATTCGCGAGCAAGGAAAACTTCCTAGTTCTACCATTCCAAATCCAAAAGGTGGGTTTGAAACCGCAAAAGCAATTACATTGAGGAGTGGTAGGCAACTTGAGAATGATCCAGTAGTCCTTGAACATAGTCGAAATAAGAAAGCTGAGTTACAGAAGGATGATCCAGCCATCATTGAAACACCAGAGCTCCAAGGTAAGAAGGTGAGCATTCCAAATTCAGTTTCTGCTAATTTTGTTCCACCTTTTGTGCATTTTCCAGGTAGGTTTGCCAAATCTAGAAAAGATGAACAGGATAAGGAAATTTTGGAAACTTTCCGAAAAGTCCAAGTCAATATTCCGCTTCTTGATACTATTAAGCAAGTGCCTAAATATGCAAAATTTTTGAAGGAGCTTTGCACCACAAAGAAACGACTTCAAGACGGAGAGGTAGTTAAGGTAAGTGAGAATGTCTCCGCAATTCTTCAAAGGAAGTTGCCACCGAAGTGTAAGGATCCAGGTAGTTTTACTATCCCTTGTGTTATCGGTAATACTAAAATTGGCAATGCAATGTTAGACTTAGGTGCATCAATTAATGTTATGCCATTTTCTGTTTATCGTTCTATGAATCTTGGGGAACTAAAAAATGATGGTGTGATTATTCAATTGGCTGACCGCTCTAATGCATATCCGCGAGGTTTGTTGGAAGATGTGTTGTCAACACCTTTGCCTCTTATTTTAGGGCGGCCCTTCATGAAAACTGCAAGAACAAATATTGATGTGCATACAGGAAAATTGACAATGGAATTTGATGGTGATGTGATTGGCTTCAACATCTTTGAAGCCATGAGGTACCCTGTTGATAATCATTCTTGTTTTTCTATTGACGTGGTGGATATTTTGTCACATGAATTCCTTGACGTCATGAACGATGATGAACTTGAAATCACCATTGCTACTGGCGCCGGATATGAGAGAAATGGAGTCCTTGGTGACAATATGAAGATATCGGTCGATAACATGAGGGAGAAGATCATTGAGACTGTGGCAACTTTTGTGTCAATGCCATGAATTGTTAGTGAGTTATTTCCCCCAATTATTATTCCCTCATCTACTAATAAACTTTTACCTTTTGTGATTCAGGCACCTACACTTGAGCTTAAACCGTTATCAGATCACTTGAAGTACGCGTATTTGGGAGATGATGAGACATTGCCTGTCATCATATCATCATCACTCACAAATTTAGAGGAGGAAAAGCTTATTCGAGTTTTGAAGGAATACAAGATTGCAATTGGGTGGACATTGGCAGACATAAAGGGTATTAGCCCTACCACTTGTATGCACCGTATACTTCTTGAGGAAGGTGCAAAACCCATTAGAGAAGCTCAGCGCCGCCTAAACCCCCCTATGATGGAAGTTGTGAAGAAAGAAATCATTAAACTCCTTGATTGTGGCATGATTTACCCTATTTCAGATAGCAAATGGGTTTCACTAGTGCAAGTAGTGCCGAAGAAGTCTGGCATAACTGTGGTGAAAAACGAGGAAAATGAGTTGGTTCCCACGCGAATACAAATATGGTGGCGGGTTTGTATTGACTATAGAAAGTTGAATGCAACTACCAGGAAATATCATTTTCCTCTTCCCTTTATTGATCAATTGCTTGAAAGGTTGGCCGGTCGTGCTTTTTATTGTTTTCTTGATGGTTATTCAGGATATAATCAGATTGTCATCGCTCCAGAGGATCAAGAAAAGACAACCTTTACATGTCCATTCGGCACTTTCGCATATAGAAGAATGCCATTCGGTTTGTGTAATGGCCCGACTACCTTCCAGAGATGTATGGTAAGTATATTTTCAGACTTTATTGAAAAAATCATTGAGGTTTTTATGGATGATTTTAGTGTTTTCGGTGATTCTTTTGACCATTGTCTAGATAATCTTGCATTGATTCTGAAGCGATGCATTGAGGTTAACCCTGTATTAAATTAGGAAAAATGTCACTTTATGGTTAACCAAGGTATTGTTTTAGGTCATGTGATTTCAGCTAGGGGTATTGAGGTTGATAAAGCTAAAATAGATCTTGTACGTTACTTACCCTCTCCTACTTCAGTGAGAGAGGTTCGTTCTTTTCTTGGACATGCAGGATTCTATCGGCGATTTATCAAAGATTTTTCTAAGGTTTCTGGACCACTATGTCGACTCCTGCAAAAAGATGTGTCATTTGAGTTCAATAATGACTGTCAGACAACATTTGACAAGCTTAAGGAGTTGTTGACATCAGCACCTATCATTGCACCACCGGATTGGAGTCTTCCATTTGAACTTATGTGTGACGCATCAGATTATGCCTTAGGAGCAGTTTTAGGCCAACGGAGGGATAAACGTCTTCACGTCATCTACTATGCCTCCCGAACCTTGAATGACGCTCAATTGAATTATTCCACAACTGAAAAATAAATTTTAGCTGTTATATTTGCTTTAGAGAAATTTCGATCTTATTTAATTGGAACTAAAGTTATAATTTTCTCTGATCATGCAGCTTTAAAATACTTGCTTACGAAAAAAGAAGCGAAACCGAGACTTATACGGTGGATACTTCTTCTTCAAGAGTTTGATGTGGAGATCAGAGATAAAAAAGGGAGTGAAAATGTGGTAGCTGACCATATGAGCCGTTTGGTGTGCAATGAGGAACCCCAACCAATTCTTGAGACTTTTCCTGACGAGCAACTATTTTTGGTCGAGGTAAATGAACCATGGTATGCTGATATTGTAAATTACCTTGTATCCAAACAGATTCCAAACACCTTAACTCGAGTTCAGAAGGATAAGCTCAAGAAAGTGGCGAAACAGTTTGTATGGGATGATCCCTATCTGTGGAAGCATTGTACCGATCAACTGATTACAAGGTGCGTACCCGATTCTGAATTTAATTCCATATTGACATATTGTCATTCCTATGCTTGTGGGGGACACTTTGGAACTCAAAGAACAGCTCGTAAGGTTTTAGAATGTGGATTTTATTGGCCCACTTTATTTAAGGATGCCAGATTATTTTGCATGATTTGTGACCGGTGTCAAAGAACAGGAAATTTAGGCCCTAGAGATCAAATGCCACAACATCCTATATATAATGTGGAATTCTTCGATGTTTGGGGTATTGATTTCATGGCTCCATTTCCTTCTTCTAATGGTTTCATTTATATATTGCTTGCTGTGGATTATGTTTCAAAGTGGGAGGAAGCAAAAGCCACCCGTACTGACGATTCCAAAGTTGTTGCAGCATTTATTCGTTCTAACATTTTTGTAAGATTTGGAATGCCGCGAGTGATTATAAATGATGGAGGTTCCCATTTTTGCAACCGTACAATTGAAGCTTTGCTTAAGAAATACAATGTCACACATAAGGTTTCAACACCTTATCATCCCCAAACAAGTGGACAAGCAGAAGTTTCAAATCGTGAAATCAAGGGAATACTTGAAAAAACAGTAAAGCCCACTCGCAAAGATTGGAACATGCGACTTGATGATGCTTTATGGGCATATCGAACAGCATATAAGACACCTATAGGGATGTCTCCCTTTCGGATTGTATATGGGAAACCGTGCCATTTACCAGTTGAGCTGGAACATAAGGCGCATTGGGCTATTAAGACTTTCAATATGAACATTGATGATGCTGGCCTTCATAGGAAATTGCAGCTGAACGAGTTTGAAGAGATTCGGAATGACGCATATGAGAGTGCCAGGATTTATAAGGAGAAAACTAAAGCTTTTCATGATCGCATGATCCGTGGAAAGACTTTTGTGGTGGGCCAGAAAGTCTTACTTTTTCAGTCATGCCTTAAACTTTTTCCCGGTAAGTTACGTTCTAGGTGGGTTGGTCCTTTTATTGTTACTAATGCTTTTCCCCATGGTGCTATACAGGTGAAAAGTGTCACAACTGGAAATGAGTTTAAGGTGAATGGGCATCGACTTAAGCCCTATTATGAGTCATTTGTGGAGCATGACGTGGAGGACGTATCACTCCATGTTCCCACTTATTCTTAGGATTAATTGGAGATACCGTCAGGCTGCACGACGTTAAGACAAGCGTTTTTTGGGAGGCAACCCAATCAGATTTGCTTTCTTTATCATTTTATTTTATTTTCGTAATTTTTGCTTTTGTTTGTTAGTAGTTTGTTTTTCCGCATTTAAATCTTTCATTGCATGTGCTATAATCTATTAACATTGAGGACAATGTTAGGTTTACGTGTGGGGGAACAACACATTGTTTTTTTTTTTTTTTTAAAGTGTCAGTCCTTTTAAAAAAAAAAAATTTGGGTTTTTATTTTTCTTTGTTGGTATTAGTGTCATAAATATATATATATATATATATATATATATATATATATATATATATATATATATATATATATATATATATATATATATATATATATATATATATATAAATTAAATTATAGTTGTTTTGAGTCTTAGGATACTTTCCAACCCAATGATGAGATTTGGTTTTTAATTGCATGAATTTAAGATGATTTATAAACATGATTCAAAATCTATTATTATTATTTGGTTAATGCTCATTTATGGTTATCATATGCAAATTCACATGTAATCAACTTAGTAATTGGTACTCATAGCATGCTTAGTTGAATTTAACTCATTCTAACCCATATGTGAGTTTTGAGCCTATTGTTCCTTTGATTTTGAGAGTTTTTAGCTGGATCATCTTTTATTTCTTTTGTCAATAATAATTCGTTGCATGATCTCAATTTTGTTTGCTTTGGTTGCTACTTGGATTGCTTTCAAAATTAAGAATTAAACACTAGAACTTGTATTAATTTCGTTCAAAGCATCATATTGAATTGCATGACATGCTCAACATGATAAAGGTACCTAGTTTCCACCATTGCCAAATAAGCCCGATCCATAATATTTTTCCTTTAGGTTAAACCCATTGAGCCTGTTATTAAGCCTTTTATTTCATTACCCTCATTCTCTATCCTAATAAAACGAGTGGAGCATAATTTGATTTGCAGATACTTTATTGTGGTTCAAGGTATGTTGAAAAACAAGTGTGGGGGAGACCCTTGTGGTAGACAGTTAAAAAAGAAAGAGTTGCCAAAAAAAATTTGAAAAAAAAAAGTTACAAAAGGGATACAAGTCCTTATCTTTATCCATTCAGTATTACAGTACCATACAAATAGTTCAATTCTTTTCAATAGATACAAAATAATTGTTGAAGCTCTTCATTATCAATGAGCCACCTCGTCATTTTCCCACTTATGTATTGAACCATATGATTCTTTGCTAATGTCTCTAATCTTATTGCATGCTTGCACAATTTCTTCAAGCCCTTTGAAAACTTTATGTCCGTTCTTTCTCTTCCCTTGACCCCTGGCCCCATTACAACCTGAATTAAGACCTTTTGATTGAGTGTGTCTTGCAATGTCACGATGTGGAGATTCGAATGAGGTATGAGCATATGGTGTCAGTAGTTCTTGCATTCAAGTAGTAGCATTCCTTCCATGAGATCATATATCTAAAAAAAAAAAAAAAGTCAGAAAATGCCATTCTTTCTTATTATATCATATGTGAGCTATTTGTTTCCCTTTCATATCAATACTCTCACATATAGCTAAAATATGAAGAGTGATTTTACCAAACAATCAGTGAAAAAGAAAAGAGTGCATTCAGTGAGATTTTTGGGTTAATTCTTCTTGGCACGCGCTTGAGTTTCACAGTCACTTGGATTGATTTAATTGTAAATTTTTATATCATTGCTATGAACATGTATTAATTTTCGAATGATGTGGATTTAATCTCGTGTTTACAAAGAATCTTAACATGTCATGATCCGTTGAAAATCTCTGAGACAAATGTTGGAAAGTATAGATTGAGTCATTTGAGTATTTTATTTTTGTTTCTTGGATTTGCTCGAGGACTAGCAAAAGATAAGTGTGGGGGAATTTGATAGGGGCATAATTAGGCAATTTTTAGTACCATATTTCTATATATATTTTTAGCTATTACTTTCTAATTATGGTACTAATTGTTATTTTCATGTTTGTGTAGGTTTTCAATTACAATATTTTAAAATAGAAGCAAGTTGGCAATTTAGGAATACTAATTGCACAAGGAATTCACACAAGCAAGGAAACCACACAAACAAGGAAACCACACCAACAAGGAAACCATAGAAAAGAGGAAAACAAGAATAAAAGGAGGAAGATACATGGCTTTGATCGATCCCATCCACTGCATCCATACACAGCATCCACGCTTAAAAACCCTAGCCGCCGTCACCCACCATCCGCCGCCATCGTCCTGATATCATCCATCTACCGCAAGTAACCACCCTCATCCACAGCCGCAGACCACCACCGTCAAACCCCATTCATCTTCTCCTCCTTACAACCACAGTCCTTTATTCCATCCTCTCGCCACAGTCTCTCTCGCTGTCCCCTATCTTCGCCATCACCATCAAAACCTCCTTCACCTCAGCCGTCGTCCTCAGTTCATCATCCACCGATCTACAGCCTCCTCATCACATCCAGAAACAACCTCCATCAACCCAATCGAACCCCCATTCTCGCAAATCCCTCCTCGCAACAGCCTTCGTCGTCCTCTCTTCACTCAACCAGTCGACCTCCTCCCTGATCATCACTACCCGCATGATTCCCCTCTCTCTCTTTTCTCGCTGTCCATCGACATTCCCTCATCTCTCTCACTCTGTCACAAGCAAAAACCGAAAGGAAGAGAATAAGCAGACCGTGAAGAGGAAGGAACAGAGAGGTGAAGCAGATCGCAAAGGAGCAATTCGCGTGTTGGAGGTGAAGAGATATCGCGCTATTCGCACCCCAGCTTCTACTCAGTACCACCACGGATCAGTGTTTTGTTTTCATCTCTAAACATCTCTTTCTCTTAATTTTAGTTTGATTATTGATTATGGATTACTGTTTGAACATAATTAATATGTCTAGCTAAACTCCTCTTAGTTAGGGTGGATTCGAAGCCCCGAACATGTGCTTTATAAATTAGTTGAATTTAATCTTCCTTGTTATTAGTGATTGTGTTTTGCTTAATTGCTTTATAGAAAACTTTTATTTGTATGTTTGTTAAGGTGGCCAACTTAGTAAGCATGCTAGGATTTGGGGCTAGAGTATAGGAGAGTTTCATTTAATTGTTATAATCATGTATTCACAAGTAGTAAATACCAAGGAACGTTGGTAAGGTTAAGTAGAAACCTAGGCAAGAACAAGATGCTGATCATACTTGCAATTGCCTAGTCAGTGTTCATATTTTCCACAAAACTTAATGATCTTAGATTGCTATTTAACTTGTGATTCCTGTTTAGATAGCATGATAAGAATAGTTTGAAAGCGACGCTTAGTTTAATTCAGCGAACTTGGGAAAATAATAAGATTAATGCAGTGCGGTCACGGTTAGTCTTGAGCATTGTCTCTCACGAGTTAGCAAGTGATTATTGAAGATTAATTTATAAGCATATGTTTGGTGTGTGGAGATAAACCCTTAGCTAATTTTACATCTTTGCCATCTCTTTAGTTTATTATCTTTACATTAATTTTCGTAGTTATTTTCATAATTTAATTTATAAAATCCAATCCCACTTTATTTAATTAATTAGGTTGTTAGTTGTCTTTTAATTATTAATAGTGTAATTAACAAGCCCTCTAATCCCCGGTCTAGAACGATCCCTACTTATTCTATACTACAATACTTATTCTATACTACAAATCACAAAACAGGGTATTAAGTTGTGTGCTACTAAAATAGCGTATCAAGAGAGATCAAAATGGAGTTTTTGAAGGGAGGGGGTTTGATAGACGACTTGTGAGAAAGGGGGAATGTATGCAATAGGTTTTTTTTTTTTTTTTAAGATATAGGCCAAATTAGGAACTCAATTACGAGGCCCATAATTTAGCCCATGTCGCTGGACTATCCTTATGTACTTTTGATTATGCTTCTGTCTAATATAAAATTAGAGTATGCCTCGTGCTGTTGGCATTCCATATTATTTTATTTTTGTTAGAGTGTTGCTACGCGTGCCACTTGATGAGGTGGCAACCTCATCAAAATCCAAAAAAAAAGGAAGAAAGTGAAGAACTTGCTCCTCTCCTCTTCAAACGCAGGGAAAAGAAAATTAGGGCTCCAAATGCCACCTCCGCCGTCATCCTCCACGCCTCATCAAAAGCATCGACAGAGAAATATCCATGTCAATAGGCCTCCACCTTATTTCCTTCGGCATCCATGTTTCCTGCGCGTGTGCATTGTATAGTAGTGAAGATCCACGTCAATAGGCCTGAATTCTGAAATTATAGGGTTGGATCACGTGTTATTGTTTAGATGCTTTAGATATGAACTTGTTAGCCAACGCGAAAGCAATTAAGGATATATATTATCTGTAGATGAAGTCCATTTCAAGCAGTTAACACCTTGCTATATATTTGATATAAGTTATAGGTACATTTCAAAGGAATTTATATAGAAGATCATGTGGTACCCTCTTGTATGGTTTGCAGCAAGTAATGTCCATAGATGGTCATTGTGTAACAACTGTTTTTTTCTTTGTACCACCATGGTAGTATTTAGAAATTGGTGGTGGCATATAGCCATTTCCCCTTCTATAAGACTATGCAATGTTTTTTGGTTTTCTCTGTTTTTCTTTTCTCTATTAGCATCAGAGCTTAGGAGGTGTTGGTCAACTAAGCCTTAGAGAGCTTGAGAGGAAGGATTCCTTAAAGAGTTGCTTGATCTTGATGCATGTTGGGGAGGAGGAGTCCTATGCTTTGAGGAGTGCGATCCTTGTGGTTGGTGAGTAGATCTAACCTTTCTTGAATGATTTAACCCATTTGATTGCATGTTTAATCTTTCTTGGTATAAATTTGGGGGATTTGCTATTATGGGTTAAGATGAGTAACCTAGGGTCTTTCCGTAATAGTAGTTTTTGATTCATTCAGTGTTTTCGTTTTTTATTGCTTCCAGTTGAAAGATGAAGGTGATAGCTTTCCATAGGTAGCTTATATGTAAATTTTGGATAAGTATTGAGGAAGTTATAGGTATTTGAAGTTGGTGTGTTGAACTGTGATTTGCTGAAATTTTAAGTCTGACTTTAAACCGTGATGAACAGGGGGTAAAGATCTGGTTTTGTTTTCGGTTATTGAAAGCATTTCGGTATAAATTTCACATGTTTAACAAGTTTAAGGTAAGGGCTTTCCAACGGTGTAAAGTTTTAAGGGTTTGGTTGAATAATGCGACTTTTGTGTGTGATTGAAGTTGTTATGTTACTGAAACTTTCTGAGAAAAAAATCTGCTCCGAGGTTGAAGACGATGACGTCATGCTGACGTCATCTATTTGACCCGATTTTGACCCAACTTTGACTGATCATAGAATTTGATTTATAACTCTGTTTTTATCACCGTTTTCACCGTTGTGACCACCGTGATAATATTAAACTTTAGAATAAATTTATTTCACATTTTACAATATTTTAGTTTTGGCAATAATGCGCCTCGAGATGCGTGTTTCAAGTAGATGTTGATTATTGAATATTATGCATCATATATGTGATTGTGATATTTAGAATTTAGTTCTTCTAATGGAATTATGGAACGATGCTACTTGATTAGTGTTGAGAATCTTGAGTTTGACATGAATACCCTACTCCGGCGTTTGAAATGTACAGAGTGGTACATTATGGCCATATTGTATATGGATTCTTATGGAATTGATAAATAATTTGAAAAGTCCACGGACTCTTTAAATTTTCCACAGACTCTTTAAATTGTCCACGGACTTCTGATGATTCCTTAAATCCATAGACTTTTGCCACAGATTTTCTAGAGATTTATGAAAATCCACGGACTTTGTATGAACAACTTTTACAGATTTCTAATTATTTGCAAGATAAAAAAGAAGTTGGTATTGACATATCCTCTAGCAAACCAAATATATTAAACATTGGAGAACAAGACATGTATCTGACAAAAAAAAAAGATAACCAGGCAGGTAATGACATGAAATCGCAATCCAACATTCAACAAAATCAAATCATTCAACACAACCAAATTAAAAATCATCACTTGCAAAATGAAATAAACACAGAGTATTTAGCCTTATGCATATAAAAAAGTATCAAACTACATGACTTAAAATCCAAATTGCCTATAGCTTATTAGCTTTATGCATCCCTTTGTGCCCAAGTGATCCAGGGTAATGCAGTCAAAGCAATCATGCGCAGATGCTCTAAAGGGACAATGTGGCATGACAAGCAATAAGTGCATAAGTTTCAAAGCACCTTTATGAAATTATGTAATTGTAGGAATAAAGTTTGAATGAAAACCTAGAAAATAATCCAAAATCATATACCTCCTGCCACAACCAGTTATAATACCCAAGTATGGAGTTGCCAGTTTTGATAAATGTTCATTGAGAATTACCATATCCACACATAACCCCCCACCATGCTTATTACCTAACACATCCTATTAATAACCCTCACCCCCTAGCGAGCACAAAAGATACGCTGCAATTTTCTTAATAGAAGTTTGTCGCTAGGCTTTCGCATTAGGAATCTAAAACCCTATAACTGCTATGCTGAGAGTACCCATCGTTTCCCATTCCTAGTTGGCGTAAAGGTGTTAGATTAAACATACCAAACTGATGCTATAAAAAAAATGAGACGGAGTTGTATCGAAAAGAAAGGGAAAGGTAGAAAAGAAAGAGAGGGAAGTTATTTTCTCTCATCTTTGTACGACACAAAGTTGGGATAAGGGAAAGATGAGATTTAGCATGATAGAATGCAGATGGATTGGCCTAACTTTGTTGTGGTGGCGACCCTTGAGTTTGCAGAGGCACAACTTGTTGAAGAGGGTATGAAAATGGCTAGTCTTGATGAGAAGAAGAATGAGAAGAGACTAGTTACAGAGAATAAGAAGAAGATGTGATAAAAGAGGGAGGGAGACTTTTTTTCACGTTGAAATCTTTGATATGGAGGCTGGCAAACTATTGAACTTTGTTATTTATACCTAACACTACAAAGTCCATGAGAATCCATGATTTTCCAAATCCATAAATATGAATGATATTTTGAATACCCTAAAACTTTTGTGGACTTTCTGAAATCCATATTGAATACCCTTAGACTTTGTGGATTTCAGAAAGACTTTTTAAAATCCTGATTGAATACACCTAGACTTTTGTGGACTTTTTAAAATCCAAATTGAATACACTTGGATTTGCAGAATCCATGGAATTTATTAAATTGCCCACAAAATCCAGATACAATACACCCCCCTTAGTTTCTAATATTTGTGTAATCCATACATAGTGAGTGGTATGGTGACTGTCTCCAAAAGGGGAAAACTAAGCCACTATACGAGTCATGACTCGCGTGATACAGTGGAGTGTTCCTGAGGGGTCAGAGGAAGAGTGTGAACTTATTTCTCTTCCAGCGCGCAGTTTTAGATTGTGATTTGGCCCGTGTGTCCAGTCTTTTGAGGTGAAGTATGCATTTTAGAGACGGCACCCCGTTTGAAATGTATACATACTCAAAGTGGGTATTGGTACATGTGTGGAGGTGTGTCAGGGTGAGACACATTCGGCACATGGAGAGGTGCGATAGGGTATTCATGGTCTCAGGGGTTTTTGTTGATAATCTGATTTGTGCATATGACTAGTTAACCATGTGGTTGGTGATGTAAGGTAAATGTGGATGTATATATTGTAATGTGGATTATCATTTGTGTTATTTGTAGTTGATTTTTTTTATCTGCTTATACCAGTTTTAGGCTGACCCATTTTGCTTTGTTTTGTGGCAAATGAGTGTACTCTTGTTGGAGTGCAGGCGTTGGAAGCGACTTCGTGGATCAGGCCGGGCGGAACTAGATCCTAGAATATTCCCAGGGTCTGTATTCTGTTTTGCTTTTTGGTGTGTATATGAAAGATATGTTTGTGAGAATGTTTTGAGGGGTAAAGTTAGGGGAGAAGGTTGACTTTGGTATGGTTGTAATACTTTGGAATGCTTGTAATATTTTGGAATTTCGTTTTCCGAGAATTGTTTGTGTGATAATGTGGTTGGTGGTATGTCACGTGCCATTCGTAGGAAATCTCCCGTTGTGTTGGGATTTTCTTATGAGCGGGGCGTGACACATTGATTTCCTTATGTATTTGAGATCATCTGAGATTTTGAATATCAGAGTTATTGCAGGTATATAATGTTGTGTAGGTCATGCCTTAGCTAATCAAAACAGTTCTTCCTCATTGTTTTCTTTTTTCAGTCTCTGAGAACTGTTATACAATTGTAACCTGAAATGGAATGTAGCAATCCCTTGAACAACAATGGACGTCTCATTTTTCAGGTGTTTATTGTTTATAACACTTGAGCTTCGTTTACTGTGGTATAAAGATTACAAATAAGTTCACAGAATGCAAGTCAAAATGTTGCAAACTAGGTTTGGTCAGTAGACACTGGTGGCAAAGTTGAGAAAGCACTTACCTAGTCCTCCACAAACAGCAGATCTGATGACATTTATTCTTTCGCCATATTGGATTCAATATGGATCATAGAACTTGTAACAAAAAACACTCAAAATATTCTTATCATCTGGACCCCTTAGCATTTCAACTTTAACAAGATTAATCATAATAGAACAGAAAATGGGATGAGGTTAGAATAGAACAGAAAATGAAACGAGTCTGGTAACCTATAGACATCCAATCTATCTAAATGATAGTCATCCCACTAAATACGTAATGAGCTCAACAAATGAAAGAATCTCTCTTTTCTATTTATGAAATACAAGGCCAACTAATGGTCAATACCAAAACAAGACAACAAAATCAAGCATAAGACGTTCACAAAGTAACACTACACCATATTGGCATTTTTGTAACAACCCCTAAAACAGTATCACTTTTGAAGTGTAACAATTCACCTAACAACTTTACACATTTTCACAAACAAAATGATACAATAATAGTATCACCATGAAGAGTATGGTTATAAAAGTGATACTATTCATGGTGATCCAATTTATTGTATCATTTTTTTGTGTTACTGTTTTTCAATTTTTTGACTAAATTTAATTTTGATTTGAAATTGTTTGGTGGATTGTAATATCTCAAAAGTGATATTGTTTTGAGAATTGTTACAAAAGTGCCAATTTGGTGTAGTGTAATTCAATGAATTACTTCTACATCCAAACAAGAAAGCAGTGAAATTGGGGGTATTTGAAGAGAAGAAAGACCCATCTGCATAACCATCTCTAAAATATTAACACCATCAGTGACACTTTCTCTCTGTCGATGCTTTTGATGAGGCATAGAGGTAGTGGAGGTGGCGGAGGCGGAGGTAGCGAACGTAGCGGAGGCAGAAGTGGTGTTTGGAGCACTAATTTTCTTTTCCCTGCGTTTGGAGAGGAGAGGAGCAAGTTCTTCACTTTTTTCCTTTTTTATTTTTTTATTTTTTTTATTTTGATGAGGTTGCCACTTCATCAAGTGGCACATGCCTGGTACTATCCAGGCATGGTACCAGGCAACCTCACCCGGCAGTGTAGATTATTCCTTCTCTGGTGGTGAAGATGAAGAATGGCCCAGTTGGAGCTTATTTCTAACTCCTGAACGTGTCCTCTGCTTCCAGCTGCTCCATCTCCATCTTCATCTCCATCCACTCGATCCTTAAACACAATGATACCTGACTCCTCTGAGTTTCCCAACTTCCCAGGTATGTGAATGTGAATTCAAAACCAATCAAACTTTGTTCACCAAAAATTTTACGTTACTTACTAGTTTGGGTTTTTGTAGATTTGGTTAATGGACCCAAGAATGGCTTAAGCAAGATGATGGAAGACATTAATGAGAAAGTGGATTACATGAAAGCTGAAATAGAAAAGGGCGCCAATGCGAATAAAGGATGGGAATATTTAAAGCAAGACGAAGCAGCAATCTATTTCAAGTTCTACATGCCTGGGTTTGAGAAGGAGCATCTCAATTTTACTGTGGAGAAAGATAACCCTGCACTGCTCACCACGGGAAACAATGGTTCATATCTGTATAAAAACAGGGTCACTCTGGAAGGTCCTTTTAAACTCCATGAGTTTATACCTGAAACCAAGAATGGGTTCCTCCATCTCAAAATTCCCAAGATCAACCAGTAGTTCTAAACACTAGTAATAGTAGTAGTATGTTGTTATTGATGATGTTTTATCTCCCTCCCTGTGATCTCTTTATATAGTAGTAGTATGTTGATGTAATGGATGGTCCAAATCATCAACATTTTCAAGCCATGTACAGGTTGGTTGAGATCATCAATGGAAGTAGACCTAAATTAAGTTGTTTGTACTCACCTCACCCTTTCATTTCCCGCATCTTCATTAACTAATTTGTTGAACCTAAACATCTCATCCATAACAACAAAATTCTCATAACCTTCATTAAAAATCTTTTAATTTGTAGACTTCTAGGTAGTCAAAATCGTTCATGAACAATACTTAGACTTTTGATTCCAATTATTGGGGTTAGACTTGAAGACCTTGTAGAAAAGCATTTTGGCATGGAACGAGTCCTTATATGTGCTACCAATATAAGCAACTTTTACTCTATGAAAAGACAGAAGAAAGGATGAAGAGGTTAAACTGAGTAGGAAAAACAAAGAAGAGAACTGGAAATATTGAAATCTACAGAGCAAGGTCAAAGGAAAGTGTCTCCTACCCTACCTTTCTATCTCCACAATGCCAAAATATGGTACCACTAAACGAGTGTTGTGCACTTGAAATAAGCAGAGTACCAATCAGAAATTAGTTCCACGCGCAAAGACCAACTTTTGTGAATGGAACACACAGACACAAAACTCCTACTCCACCACGAGATGCTGACAATGAGAGCATGTAATTCATATTGAAGATATGGGAAACAACTACCATAACCCACTTCTTTTTGGTTTTCATGGCAACATTATCAACCAAATAATTCCCATTGCTTCGGCAACAAACAAATAGACTCCACCTAAACATAAAAGAAATCTAACAAGAGAAAAACTTAGGTAGGGTTTGTTTAAGGTTCCGATCAGAACTTTCGTTTAGGAAAAACTTAGGTAGGGTTTGTTTAGAACTTTTGTTTAGGTAGGGTTTATTTTGTTTATGGTTCCGAATAAGAAGTGGTCCATTTTGATAAGGTGTTAATTTGTTTTTACTTCTAATTAAAAGTTCTTAATAGGTTCTTAATTCAAAGCAATTTATTGTATCTGGATTTTTGTGGGCAATTTGATAAATTCCATGGATTCTAAAAATCCAAGTGTATTCAATTTAGATTTTAAAAAGTCCACAAAAGTCTAGGGGTATTCAATCAGGATTTTAAAAAGTCTTTCTGAAATCCACAAAGTCTAGGGGTATTCAATATGGATTTCAGAAAGTCCACAAATAGGGTATTCAAAATATCATTCATATTTATGAATTTGGAAAATCATGGATTCTCATGGACATTATAGTGTTAGGTATAAATAACAAAGTTGAATAGTTTGTCAGCCTCCATATCAAAGATTTCATCGTGAAAAAAAGTCTTCCAAAGTTCTTCCTTGTGCCAGCCGCGAAGAGGTTGGTTCCCATCCTCTTGTTTTCTCGATTCTTTTTCTATCTTTGCATAAGTGTTCATAGTTGCATCTTTCATGATTTTGGGTTAGGGTTTAATGTCTTCACACGCAATTGCTTTGAGAAATAGTAAGAGACCCACAGGCAATGAAAACTCTTCCTCAAAGTAAACACTTCCTCATTGGATTTTCCAACCCCTTTGAAGCCATAACTTCCTGATGTTGTTTAAGGGTACAAGTTTAGCTAAGATGGAAAAGACACACAAAATCAAATATCTGGACGCCTCAAATTTACATACTCCTTAAATGAGAAAAGGAATAAAATGTTTCTAAATGTAGGCACGAAAGGGCTAGAACAAAGTTTAAATGGTAGAAACTTAGAAAGAAGTCATGCTTTTGTTGTGATATACATCCAAGAGTTTCCGTCCACTAATGGAAGTCGATCTACATACTAAGGATCAATCTGCAAGTACAGACAATATATAATTGAAGGGAGATGTTTGGTAGACAAGGGCTATATGAAAAATTACAGTGTAAAATGCAGCAGAATGTTTTTTCTAGTTGCAAAGTACACGTCAGTATTGTATTAATGGCTATCATGACATTCTTTTGACTTTTAGTTGGAATAACTAGACATTAAGACAAGGTTGCTCCAAGACTACTTGGATGAACAAAATTAATTATGACACAACCCACAGGGAAAAACCCAAATCAATGATCCAAGAGGTTTTCGCGTATTTATGATAACAGTGTAATCAAAATGAATATAATCAAGGTGGAGCGGTGATCAAGCAAACGTCAACGTTGCTAACAATGATAATGAAGAAAGTGACCATGATCTTGAAGGAGAAGAATGATCATAATACAATTTTATGGACGTTTACTTCTTATTTTAAAGATGCTAATTAACGACCTTTTCTTTTTCTAGTTTTTTTAGCACATGTATCTCTCACTTTTGTTAATTATATGCGGACGTTTTTTTTGTTTCATTACTATTTATCAACTTCTTTTTTATCTTGCAAATAATTAGAAATCTGTAAAAGTTGTTCATACAAAGTCCGTGAATTTTTATAAATCTCTAGAAAGTCTGAAGCAAAAGTCTATGGATTTAAGAAATCAGCAGAAGTCCGTGGACAATTTAAAGAGTCTGTGGACAATTTAAAGAATCCGTGGACTTTTCAAATTATTTATCAATTCCATAATAATCCATATACAATACACCCCTCTTAATAAGCACCTTAGTGCTGGAAAAAAAAAAAAAAACCCACAGAGCCCATTAATGTCAACCTCAATGTTTTTGTAATGAGTTCTCTCTCTGTGTTTCAATGAGTCGCTTCTTTAATGTACAACTTTTCACGATTCAAAGCAGAATGTATATATAAAGGTTAACGATCAAGTGGATTGATTGCAAGAACTGAACATGTATTGGTGACACTTGTTAGATTACTTAAATGTAAGATTAAGGTAGATGGGTCAGTTGTGTTTTAACTTAGCTTAAATCAAAATTAAGTCGTTTTTATATTAGACGCACCACACCTCTGCAATCACATTTATCTAGATTGACTCAACAGGCTTGTATTGATAAGCATCTCAATGTAACTTTTGCTTATAATATAAATCAATGCTAAATACCAGCCATATTGTAATGAGGTTTGTTAAGCAGTCCACAGAAAGTTATAACTAACATTATATATGAATTTCATTACTTTTTAAACTTCCTGTATCTCTTTCTATATATCAGTAGTTTAGAACAAAAACCCATTCAAGTTCTATATTGATGATCTGTTTTCATCTTGTTCATTTATTATTTTACAGGAGATTTTGGAATTCCATGTAATGCATCTTGGATAAGTGGTCGTGCCACTATGGTTTTCTCATATAAAAATTGAAAGCAACAGAAAATTACTGCCGTCACTCGATTGTTATATGGACATTACTTGAACATCAAATGTGCGGAATTTTTTTACAATATTTTCAGTGGATGATTATGTAAATTACATTGTTTAAGTGGAGAAAGTGATGGAAAACACTAACCACAACTTTTTGCGCCATTTAATCTATATATTTTTAAGCATTATTGGAAGTGCACATTATCCTCTTTTGTGGCTGAATGTCTAGATTGCATGCATGCCACGCTCCACTCATAAGGAAAATCCCTATAGACAAATATTTTCTACAAACTGCACATGACATACAACCTAACCATATTCTCACATTAAAGTTATCGGAAATGAAATTCCATTATATTACACAAAACTCCAAAATAATACAACCATTCCACTGGCAATCTTCGCCCCCAAATCCGCACACCAAAGCAAAGACACAAAACATAACTTGAATACAAAACACCAAAAATCAAAACACAAAACATCTTACAAACCCTGGAAAGGACTAAGATCTACTTCTGTTCGGCTTGATCAACAAACTCGCTTTCAAATACTACACTCCAATAAGAGTACACCAAATTGCCACAAAACAAAGCAAAATGGGTTAGCTAAAGCTGGTATGAGCAAAATAAAATAAGAAAATTTTTTAGCAGGAATTAAAACATAAAAATATTGATCCACAGTTCTTGATACGTCCATATCTACCTTACATCATATTATACAACTTATTTATAATGCAACAATCATATGATCAACTATTCGTATGCACAAATCATACGATCAACAAAGTCATAACTTTTTAATAAACCAATCCTTTCAAATGGATGAAAATTTTCATAATCTCTTGCACATATCATTTTTCTCAAATTCTCACATACTCATGGTTAAATTCAGATCATACATTTTCCTATCACGACATTTCCTATTTTAAGACATCATAACATTTTTATTATGACATACTTTGCTTCAAGACATGGCCCTTACTAATGGTCTTCATGAATACCCTATCGCACCCATCCATGTGTCGAATGTGTTTCACCCGACACACCACCATACGTGTACCAACACCCATTTTGGTATAGAGCCGGACCTGGTTGGAATTGAACCAATGAGGACGTTGGGCTCCCTTAGGGGGGTGGACTGTGATACCCTTGTGTGGGCGAACCTGAGGGGGAGGGTGCGGGAGAGGCCCGTGATGGTGAAGTCCAATAAGCCCGTGAATCCCAAAAGGGGTTGAGCGAGTTACCAAGGGGAGATTATAGTCCCACATCGCCTAGGTGAGGGAATTGAATGTGTTATATACGAGGTTAAATCTACAAAGTACTACACATTTTAAAGCCGTGCGAGCCTTGGGCAAAAAACGAACAACATAGTACTCTCTGAATCGGTTCGTGACAATGCAAATCATGCACTTATAAATAGCCATGAACATATATTGCCCACACTCAACTCTCCATTCTTCTCCAATTAAGCTGCTTCAGGTGTTGTCCTTTTTGTTTTGGATCCAAGTATAGCTCATTTTTTTTCTATTCCATCTCTATTTGTTCAAAGCCAGGAACTTTACTTGGGCTTCTGAAGCAATTGCTTTAGAATGGCCATGTATAGTTTGCTTGGATTTTTTGTGTTGGTAGAAATCCTAAAAAGTGGTTCAAAGTTTTACGTAGATGGTCTAGCTATGGATTACTATGGTATGCATTGTCCATTTGCGGAAATGATAGTGAAGGATACCGTTAACAACGCTTTGCAATCTGATCCAACTCATGCAGCTGGTCTTTTAAGGATGCATTTCCATGATTGTTTTATAGAGGTAACAGCATTAATACTCAATCAAATTGAAATTAGATTACAATATATTTTTTATTTATTTATCTATTTTCAATTTTATTCAACTAAAGTACTTTTAAATAAGCATTTCTGACTTGAAAACATTTTTTCTTTGTCCTGCAGGGATGCGATGGATCAGTTCTCCTGGATTCTACAAAGGGTAACACAGCAGAAAAGGACTCCCCTGCAAATTTGAGCTTACGGGGGTACAAAATAATTGATGATGCTAGGGAGCAGATTGAGAAGCAGTGCCCCGGAGTTGTTTCATGTGCTGACATACTCGCAATGGCGGCTAGAGATGCAGTCTTTTGGGTGAGCATACCCACTACTTTTTCTCTTATATATTTATATAAGACCCCTGAAAATTTTGCTTAAATTGAATTCTTATATACATGTATGTTTCAGGCTGGAGGCCCTGTATATGACATACTGAAAGGAAGAAAGGATGGAAGAAGGTCTAAGATAGAAGACACAAGAAACCTGCCTGCACCGGTTTTCAATAGCTCACAACTCATCACAATATTTGGCCAACATGGTTTCACTGTTCAGGAAATGGTCGCTCTATCTGGTATGTGTATCATATGGTTGATCATTTAATTAATTGTATGTTTTTTTGGTTGTTTAGAATACAAATATCTAAATATTACCAAAAAAGGAACAGGAACACAATTGGCATTTTTTCTTTTATTGAATGGACTCATTTTGTACCGAACACACTCATATTATTGTATTTATAGGTGGGCACACATTGGGAGTTGCAAGGTGTTCCTCATTCAAAAACAGACTCAGCAATTTCGACTCAATGAATGATATTGATCCAAGTCTAGACTCCAATGTAGCAAAGGCATTGTTAAATATTTGTACTCAAGGTGACAACGCTGAAGCTCCATTTGACCTGACGAGAAACAAATTTGACAATGCATATTACAATGGATCACAAAGAAAGGCTGGGCTCCTTACCTCAGACCAAACCTTGTTCACAAGCCCCAGTACTAGAAACATCGTTAATGCTTACGACATGAACCAAGCCATGTTTTTCTTTGATTTCCAGCAAGCAATAGTGAAGATGGGCATGCTTGATGTTAAAGACGGTAGCAAAGGAGAAGTAAGATCAAACTGTCGTAAGATAAACTAATGGTCCGAAGTTAAACTTTAGATAGGCATTTGCAGTCTGAAGCTGTTTCTTGATTAAGGTATCTAGTTATCTGATGGACTGCATTTTGTATCTAGTTATGTATAAAACTAGTTAAAAATAGTCGTTTCTACAAAACCAGCATCCAGATCAATTTCTAATTAGTTTCTAGATAGAGCCATAGAGGTGTGATGTATATGTAACAAAAAGAGTCCTTCAATTAATAAACATCAGCACAAGACATTCATCTTTCGATACAATGAAAAAAATATATAAAAGACCTTGAATGGATTCATCTGGTCTTCTTCTCTCAAGGCCATATGATCGATGGGGAGAGGAGATTAATTATTAGGATATGAGTCCACCACTGAGGATGAGGTGGTTTGCTGCGAGTACCAAGTCCTCCTTCACCACATCCCAATATACCTGATCGGAAGTCATTTCCCACAGGCTAAAATTAGTATGATACTGAGGGACCGTTTTCACTCTTCCGCGTGGTGATGTAAATACAAAGAACAGTCATGAATATATTTTGCAAGGTTGCTCTCAAGGCAGTTGGTATTTGTCGAAGCACAAAATCAATATTAATTAATCAAATGACCTAATTGGTGTTGCTCTGGAGGTTACTTGTTTTGTTATATAAGCAGTTTTCCATGGAAAATGGTGGTAATCAAGCAAACAACTTCTCTTCCATGACCATTTTCCATGTGTCAATAAAAAATCAAACAAGCTAAGTTGTGAAATCCATTCCAATGTTTTCTCTTGAATAGATTCTCAAGGTAAAGGAAACTAACCTCAGAATCCATTCCACACTCTGAAAAACACATTGACTATCCCTAACTGTTTAAACTCGACAAATACCCTTCACTTATATGTCACATGCAAAGCACATTCTAATTAAAATAACAACAAATTAATCTGAGGGTCAAGGATTATTTCATAGATCACAAGGCCATTCAATAGTTTGCGCTCTTCACCCTCATCAAACCAACCTAACCAACTCCTTTCAACTTTCATTAGACTATCAAATGGGTTATTGTCTTATTGATCAATTTAAGCAAAACTCTCCACACCCAAAACTCTTATATTTATTTTTCTTTGATTCACACAACACAATCTAAAAGTAACAACTCCACTGAATTTCTCAACTAAATTTGCAAAGATCAGAATGAAAAACAAAGCTATATTATCTTCCACACTCTGCCATAGGCCCACCGATATACCACATATATTAAATCCAGCTGAAAAGTGGCATATTTCAGTCTTTCTAAATTTGGTATGGTTGAGTCGTCTTCCATCTCTTACAATCTCCTTCTAGTTTCTTGGGAGTTTTAGATTGAAATCAGTCTTTTTTTAAGACCCCATTAGAGTTTTGAGTCTGGAATCCGACCGAAAGTCATAAATGGGAGAAAAAAAAAGATTTGATTAGAGTGAGAAGAACATGCATGGAATAAGAGGAGCAAAAGAGGGTGATAAAAGTGTAAACGGGGGAGGGTGAAGAGAGGATTGGTTTGGGGAGGAAAAAGTGCAAGTGGTGGTGAATGATGGATTCTAATACTAGAGAACATGAAAGTAGCAACTCTGATGGAGCTTGCACAATGCAAATTGGGTGGTGATGTCAGTTGCAATCGTTCCTCCCGCAATCAAATGACTATAACAACTCCCTGGGTTGGTTTTTATAAGAGTTTAGAGGGCAACTTGTTCGATATCCTTGGGTTGGTTTTGATGAGAGCAAAGTGGGCAAACTAGGGGTGGGCCCGGGACGGGATAGACCTCGTCCCTGTCCCATTTTGTTTATTCGGGATCGGGACGGATGTCAGTTGCAATCGTTCCTCCCACAATCAAATGACTATATTGGGTTGGTTTTGATAAGAGTGAAGAGGGCAACTTGTTGGATGTCCTTGTGTTCTCCTTGGGTTGGTTTTGATGATAGTGAAGACGACAAATTAGGGTTGGGCATGGGACATGATGGATCTCATCCCTATCCCATTTTGTTCATTCCGGATCGTGATGGGAGAGGACGGGATATACCTCATCCCGACCTCGTCTCGTCCCAAACGAGATCGGGACGAGACGGGATATGTACGAACTAAATAGTTCTCCAATAAAAATTAACAAAAATAACTTTATTTCACATTACTCAAACACCAATAATGTCAAATTTATATACAAATAACTTTCATCATAAATAATAATAGATATTAAATAAATAAATATTAAACTTTTTTTTGGAAAGCAAATAAATATTAAACTTCATGATTTATTTCATTTAGATTTTATATAATATTTCATTTCACATTGATTTAATTTCAACACATTATAATCTTTAATTTAGAAGAGTATTTTGATTAAAAATAATAATGATAATATTGAATAAATAAATTCGAGAGAGGCGAGATTGAAAATGTCAATTTCGATTCCATCCCACTCTAGATCGGGACGGGACGGGATCAGAATGAGTTTGATCAAATGACCCGAAAAATCGGGACGGGACGGATTCGAGATCGCGGGATGGGATGCCCACCCCTAGAGCAAACTATTTGAGGTCCTTTGTGTTCTCGGTGCGATTTATGAAATAATCCTTGGCCCTCATATGAATTTTTCTGTTATTTAAGATATAACATGTGTTTTGCATGTAACATATAAGTGAAGAGTATTTGGGGAGTTTAATAGAATTTAAACAATCAAGGATATTCAATGTAATTGATTCCTAACAATCAACGTTAATTTGAGGGTTATACTCAATTAGTTTTCAAAATGGGTATTAGACTCAAATACACATGAACTAATGAAAGTTAAACTACCCCCCCCCCCCCCCCCCCCCCCCCCCCCCAAAAAAAAAAGAGAATGGAAAAAAAAAACTATGATAGATTCACAATCTTAAACGATCTTAAATCAAAATGAAGAGGGATCATATCCAAATGAACAATTTTCAATGAAAAGCTTGCCCAATCTTCAATGAAAAGCTTGCCCAATCTTCGGTCTTATATCATTAGAAGAAAAACAATGTGTCACATTTGGTGGCTTTAAATTCAATATTCAATGTATTATATCTAGGGGTAGGCACATAATGGAACATGGTGGACCTCATCCCTATCCCATTCCGATTGTTCAAGGATCAGGACTGGAAAGACCTTATTCCGACCTTGTCCCATCCCAAATGAGTTCGGGATGAAACGCGACGGGATGATCATGTACTAAATATTGGATTGAAAATTCAACATGCAAGATTAAAAATTTTGGATTTACCAAACTCACAAATCTAAAAACAACTATATAACTTTAAGCAATTGATTGTTATTTCCCAATTTCATTGGCTTTTACTCCAAATTTTTTTTTTTAGACTGTCGAAGATAACAATTTTTTTGTTGGGCTATATTCAGGGTAAGAACATGTTTTGTTAGATTACATTTCTGGCCAGAAGAAAGCAATAGAGCTGACTCATATGTAGGTGCTCTGTTTGGGAACCCCATCTCAATTCCATACTGCACAGAGGGTATTTGATAATATTCTTAAATTTAATTGATCTATAAATCCCATTATGGAGGGTGGTAGGTGGAAATGGTTTAATTTTCAGCTGAACTTAAGTAATCTATGTGAATGAAACTATTGGTTGACATGACTATTTTATTTGTTGTTTTATTTATTGACATGCTTATTTTATTTTCACGAACTTCCATATGGCTCAACCAGAGTATGAATCTAACTCTAACCCTCTCATTTTTTTCCTAATACTTGACAACAACAATGTGTGCTTCTCATAGTTTTTAATGACAACTCATTAATCATTTTTGTTAGAGTTTCATTCTGATCTCATCCCACTCTAGATCGAGACGAGATCGGGATGAGATTGATCAATCCTAAAAAAAGGGCACGAGATGAGACAATATCGGTATGAAATAGGATCGCGAGATGGGATGCCCACCCATAATATATATATATATATATGTTACAATTTTCCTCCATTTTGAATTGTAAATCGACTAACATATTGCCCGTGCCGTTGGCATTTCAAATAAACTTTTTTGCTGTTAAAAATCATGCACTGGACACTCTCACAACCATCCCCATCATCGCCCTAACCAGTTCCATAAAAAATAAAAATAAAATCATAATTTAAAATGTAAATGATTTTTTAGGTGCAAGATTAGTTTACGGCTAAAATACCACTATTTTTTTAAGTCAAACTCGGTTAAATTTAAAATCGATTGAATGTTCAGGTCTTTGTATGAATGTTCGTTCGTTATTCAAAAATTATTATACTTAGACATTAAAATATTACAATTACTTGCATGTTTTAATAATAAAAAATATTTTGAAATTTTAAGTATTTGTATTGATCATAGGTTTTGTTGGAAAAATCTTCAAAATTGCATTTCAACGATACCAAGTTTACCAAAATTCGACAACGATGAAGATAGTTATCATAATTTTCATTTTAAAATATGAAACAAAATACTTTCTCTCCCTGTCATATGTGCATTTTACCAACTTTTTTTTCACAAACACGCCACCATGAAAAATGAATATGAACCCTCAACGTCTTCATAACTTTCAATCTTAGCCCTATCTTATCTCCTATTCTCATTTGATGTACGTCCCAGTCAGCAATGAATATTAGAACACCTATGTGAATCAAGATAAATTTTGAAAGCTATTTTTTCAATGAGATTTCCAGTGCAAAAATGGTAGCGGGAATATAGTAGGATTCACGCAACCCGTCCGGCCCGTGATGGTCCCCCAGCACTGATTCTTTCCAAAGGCAACGACTACCTCACACCACCGATTTCTCTCTCTCACACCATTCTACTCTCCCCATATCGCCTACTTACTTTCTCACACCACCTATATAAACCAAAATCATCCATTTTCCCCCTCATCATTCAAATCGACAATAGTTTTTTTCTCCCCTATTCAAAATCTCCTATTCCAAATCTCTCCCAACACTCAAATCTCTTGCAAATCTCCTCCATCTCCTTCGAAAACTCTCAAAATTTCCTTAAAGTTGAAACCCTTAAATCCAAACTCAATAAATATACATACGGGAATTCTAAATGTCGAGGGAAAGGGCGAGGAAAACAGCGAGGTAAAAGAGGTGGCGGGGGTGAACCGTTCACCCCCCTCGAGATGCGCGCGCGGCACACATCTCGAGGGGGGTGAACGGTTCACCCCCCGCCACCTCCTTTACCTCGCTGTTTTCCTCGCCCTTTCCCTCGACGCATAGCAAAGCTCATATACATAACTTAACATAACAGACAAATCCAAACTCAAAACGAAAAAATGAAAAGTAGGGTAACTTTCGAACCAATTTAAATCTTCAATTGAGACCGATTCTCAAGCTGGTCAAAACATAAAAGTTGTAGTACTCAAAGTTGTCTAATAAACAAAACTTGATCCAGTTGAAAATGTTTTGAAATAAACAAGTTATGATCATTTTAGTAAAGTCGCGCAAATCTGTACAAAAAATGAAAACAAAATAGTGTTAATGACTTTCGACCAACTTATATGCTCAATCGAGACCTATTCTGAAGTTGGTCAAAACACAAAAGTTGTAGTACTCTCAGTTATCTAATAAACAAAACTTGAATAAGTTGAAAATGTTTTAAAATGAGCAAATTATAGTCATTTTAATAAAGTCACGCAATTTTTTTTTTTCCATTTGCAAAGTGCCGAAGTATCCCACATCTAGTAGTACGGATGATCTGCCTTTTGCTTTGGCGCGCGGTCATTTCTTCTAGTGCACTTAATTCTCACTTGTTGTCTGACCTTTTCTCTCTGTCCCGTCTATTGTTTCGACGTGACACCGCAAGGAAGGAATCCAACCCAACCCATACCTCTCTCTCAACCAGTTTGCTTTTCGCGGTTTCTTTGTTCTCAAACTTGCACAAATTCTTACTAGTACCGTTCAATATGGAGGAGGACAAAAGGCTGTATTATTCAGTTCCCCTACAACTAGGTTTCACATTCACGACGACCCCTGCACTTGCATTCCTTCTTCATCTGCTCTGTTCTAAACTTCTCATGGAATGCTCAATCCATCCATCGGTACTTTCTACTCTTCTCTACCCTCTTCACTTTTTCTACTCTTCTAAAATAAGCTGGCTAAATTGAATGAATTGGCTGATTCTATTGCCAACTTTAAGAAATGGGTTCTTTCAAATTTAAGATATAAACCTAATTTGTTCAAGATTTTCTTCCAATTATTGGTTTAGAGCAAATGGGTCTCTTTTTCCCATGCTAGTTTTGTTGTATGACATATTTGGGGTAACATATTGGCCCAAATTAGTTCCAATTTTTGTTCAATTTTCAAATTACATGAAATGTTTGGTGTAGTGTACATGGAAGATGGTGGATTATATGTTTGGCCAGTTCTACTAATGTTTTATAAAAAAATGCATCAATAGGAGCTGATGAAGTTTTTGCTGTTGATATTGTAGCTTAACCGGTTTTGCAAAATTTGTTTGGGAAGCTAACTCAGATATTTTAAATCCGGTTGCCCATAAGTGTTGGAGCGCCTTTGTTTTCGAATAAACTAGTATTTCCTCCATTAAATGCATGATTCCTTCGAAGGGAAGTTTTAATGATATACATATATTTGGAGATGAGGGAGGACAGGAACAATCATCGAGTTATCATGACCAACAATCAATGAGATGGCGGACTAGTTCTCTAGGACAGCCCCTTGAAGGTCATTGCCACTGCCATCAAAAAGAAAATAAGCGCTTGTCTTTGTCGAAGTTAAGCTTTAAATGGGTTATGTCTTATCCACGTAAATTTAGTGACTCAATGAAAAGAACAAGTAGCAGCAAGAGCCAGCAAACTATCATTGAAGGGCCCCATAACTCAAAAGATGAAGAGCTTGTTGACTCTTTTCGTAAGCTTCTTTTATTGGATGGTCATTTACCAGGCAAACATGATGACTATCATACACTTTTACGGTAAGTTAGCTAGTGAAATTTGAATTGTCTTGAATAATTTTAACACTGAGATGCAGCAAACCCAGGGCACACAAATAGAAACACATACTTCTATAGAAACACATACTTCTATGGTTTTGTTTGACAAGTTGGAAACCTTTACCATGCTTTGAATTTATGTTGGGTCTGCATAACTACAAATTTGTTGATATTTTACAGTTTCCTAAGAATGAGGGGTTTTGATCTACTTAAAGCAAAAGATGTGTATCTGAAAATGCTTAAATGGCGAGCTGATTATGGAGTTGATGCAATTTCCAAGGTGAACCATACACAAACTTCTATGCTAGACTGTTAGCGGTATTTTATTTATTTGTATTATGTGTATCAAGGTCATAAGGATTAGCTTGTGGGGCAATACCAATTTCAGATGCTGATCCACGTGTTCATTGTTCCATTTACGTTTTATCTGTAACATCTTGCTTCTTGACAACCCACAGAATTCCTGCATTGAATCACAGTGCCTGAATGCTAATTTAGCTGAGGTTCTTGAAGTTGACTTAGAATAATAATTAACATTCTCCATCTTTCTGTTCCTCTTTTTCCCTTTATATTAATCAGATATATGGTTCACATTACAGAACCCTTTGGATTTTGTAAAATTATCCTATATGTTCAATAGTGTAAGTAGATTGAAACATTAGATGTTTGCTGCTTAACTGTTTCATGTTTAATTTGTTTCTTATGATCTTACAGATCTCAAAGCTTGCACATATCGTAAATTGTTTATGGCGTTTTCGTTGGTACTGATTTTGAATATGTCTTCAGGAATTTAAGTTTGAGGAGTACAAAGAAGTGAAAAAATGCTATCCACATGGATTTCATGGAGTTGATAGATCTGGCAGACCGCTATATATTGAAAGAGTAGGAATGGTAGATCTCAATACCCTTTTGAATGTAACAACAGTGGACCGTTTTGTGAAATATCACATTGCTGAACAAGAGAAGACATTAAATTTGAGATATCCTGCATGTTCCATAGCAGCTAAGAAGCATATAGCATGCACTACGAGTATACTGGATGTAAAGGGTGTGGTAAGCATCGTGCTTGGTCCAAATATGTTTCTATCCAATGGTATTTCTAGAAAGTGCATTTTAGATTTATTAATAAATCATATAATATGTTCAATTTGAAAGCCTTAGAAGTTGGTAGTACTTCATTAATCATATTCACCATTAATAACCCTAGTTTTCCTTGACAGAGTATGAATAACTTTTCAAAGCCTGCTAGAGAAATTTTTCTGGAAATTCAGAAGATTGACAGCAATTACTATCCCGAGGTACGTTGATTATTGTGTTTTTGATGAAACTCTGCATATTGGCTTAAAACTAGGCAGACTGTAAAAGGCAGGTTTCAATGACCATTAGTATTAGATTAGAAACTCAGTTGTTGTGTCTTCAAAGAATTGTGTCATAGGAAATGAGAACAACAGCAAAACCAAATTATAAGAGTTAATTAAAAAGCTTTTCTTATTAGCAATACATTTTGTCATATAATTTATTTGATGAAAGTAGAGTGTTCCTATTGTTGGTTGGTCCATATTGTTCCCAACTTAAAACCACCTATCCGGCATTCCATCCGGGCCTAAGTGGTGTAGGGTTTTTCCCAAAAGGCCTCGTTGCTATTAGGGAATAGACCATCTCCTTACTTGATGTGGGACTATTCAAGCCAACACTTTTCGACAATCTCCATCTTGGCGCGAACCGTCACACATCTTACAATCCATCCACTGGTTTGTAACATCTCGAAGTACACCTCCTCCTCGAGTCTCATGTGCAACCACGATCTTGTGTGTAGCACTCTGTGTACGGGCTTGACTATTCCCGGCATTGTTGGCTCTACCTAGTTGCGACCTCCGCACTAACTCCACCTCGTCTGAATTTGTAGGATACTTTCGAATACCACCTCGGCAATGATATGGAGCCTAATCTGGATCATTCATCTGGCGGACCGCGCACCTGCAATGCTCCACTTGGTCTAGCTCGCTGCCATGCGCCCACTCTCCTTGAACGATGGAGGATCTTGATCGTTCACCCTAAGGACCTGCGCTCCCGCTTGGATCTGGCTTGCTGCCCTGTGCCTCCGCCTATCCTCTGAACAATGCGCCGTCTGCACCTTCACCTCTTCGACCGAGTCACAACCGAACCATCGGCTCTGATACCAATTGTTGACCTGCCGAGCGTGTGCGCACACCTGGTTTGGCTCGCTGCCATGCGCCTATTCTCCTTGAACGATGGAGGATCTTGATCGTTCACCCGGAGGACCTGCGCTCCTTCCTGGATTTGGCTCGCTGCCATGCGCCTACGACTATCCTCTGAACAATGTGTCGCCTGCACCTCCACCTCGCCGATCGATTCCTAGGCAAACCATCGGCTCTGATACCAATTATTGGTGAGCGCGTGCGCGCACCTCTTGGTCCACTATACATAGCAAAAATATTGTCCCCAACTAGGCATTTTAGGGAAAACCCACACCACTTAGGCCTGAATGGAAGGCCTGATAGGTGGTGTTTAAATTGGGGACAATATCATTGCTATGTATAACAGACCAAGAGGTGCATGCACGCGCTCGGCAGACCAACACCTATATCCTTTCTCCATTACAGGTTTGAAAAAACAATTAACCACTCTAGTAGATGATGGTGAAGATACCTGGATCAAAACAATTTATCTCAATCCAATCAATCACAATATTTGGAAGGAAGATCTAAGCGACATGTTGAAAAGATCTCACAGATCCAAATGGATTAATGTTAATCATCATTGGACACCTAGTTCCGTCCTTGATCTCATCATTTAATCTCAATCCTATATGAAGGGTTTGGGCTCAGATTAACTCGAGCTGGCATAGATTAACTCGAGCTGAGTTGGCGACTTGCTGACTCCTTTGATGGCAAAAAAAAAATCACTCTTAAGAATACATAGAGTTTCCCCATGCTTTGAGTAATTTTCTCTTCTCTTCCTTCCACCTCTTTGCCCCATTGCCTGACAAAGACTACCTTCATCACCCACTTCTGGTAACTTTTTTACACTCTTCAGAACCACTTAAAGTTACCTCTAGCTGATATTCAACTTTCGAGCTTCTTTCCACGGCTTTCTGTACCAGAAAAATTGTCTTTTGTTGTCAATAAAGTCCAACTTGATATTGTGCAAGCATTTTTTTCCCCTTGAATCTTCCATGTTCCATCACATCAAACTGCAGTTCAGTTCATAAGTAGCAGTCCTCACAGGTAAGTTTGTTTAAAATTAACTTGACCTGATCTTCTTCCGCAACTTCTATTTGTTCATAAGAATTCACCTCTGAAATCCAATTCATTAGTGTGGACATGCTCAACAAAGAAGGAAGCTTGGAACTGAGTCTAGGTCTACACATCATATTCTTCCCGAGAACTAAGGAATTTAGGATAGTAATGAAACCGGGGAAGGAGCATGCTCTAAAACCAATAGATGTAGCATGCAAATGCAATAATATGAAAGTTTAGAGTCCTCGGCTTGCCACAGCAATAAGACATCCAATACCTGTGATCTGTGCCTAGAATGTGTCACTAGATTTTTGACCTAGAACCAACAAAGAATGTGGTTTTACTAGGGGATTTCCTTTCAATAGCTATTCACAACGAGGGAACTCAAGGGGGTAACCCTGAATTCCTCAAAGATCTTGAATCCACAAGAATAGATATTTTTGGGAAACTTAAAATTTGATTGATAATGATGAATAATCTTATATCTAATACAATCTAGCGTATTAACAGTAACGGTGCTCATGGAAACTTGATCAGCACAACTTGTCAAGTTGTGCATCTTGGCAAGGAAACCTTGATAGCGATCCATGTAGGTTTTGCATGGATATATATGCTTCTATTGATCCAACGAATAAAGTGAAAATCAATATAGCAAACTTAAAAGCTTATTATGAACGTATCACCTATGGAAAGTAGCGAAATAAGAATTTAGTTGAATGATAAAAATGCCATTAGCTATAAATGTCAATTCTGAATATTAGTAGTTAGTAAAAGAGTGTTTTACTAATTATAATTATATTTTGTTTGGTTTTCATTTTAAGCATCCAAAGATTTCTCTCATTTGTCGAAACAGACTTTAGGGAATGTTGAACAATGCAACACAACATTAGGGTCAAACTGTTGCAGTCAAATTAGGATTTTGTGACTAGTCCAAACAAGGAAGAATATCTTCTTTGTTATGGAGTTATGGAGTAGGATTTAGATTCCTTATTGGCATAGGTTTCCTATCTCGTTTCAAATTGGGATACAATGTAATTACTACCTCTATATATAGAGGCTCATATCAATGAATAAGATAGCTCTTTGTTTTCCTCCCTACTCTTGTTTTTGCTTTTTTTACGTTACTTTCAACACGTTATCAGCACGAGCCCTAACCCTAGCAGCTATTAAGAAAAAATCCTCACGCGAATGTCATTCGCCGTTAGCACCATCCGCCGTGAACGCTTACCGCGAGCGTCTTCCCCCTCGACTCTTGTTTAACCTCCTGCTCGGCTAGGTTAAACTGCCAAGAATTAGTATGGATGCTGTAAGATGTCTGTTGGTCAGGTTGAGACCTCTTGTGGGTTTGACGACATTGGGACTATTGTGTTATTTGGAAATTGAGTGAAGACCAACGGTTCATTGAGTGGGTGGGTTGCTGTTGTGGTGGCGTTGGAGCCGTCAATGATCTAGGCAGCTACAGCCAAAATGTTGAGAGTGGAGAAAAACTTGTGTTTTCAGTTTCAACAGTCCATCCTTGCAAAGATTCGATATTTCAGCATCCCAAAGCTAAAAAGCTGTCACCTTTTCTCAATATTACCTTCTTCGATACTCTAGGATTCCAGATACATTTCCAATTCACTTTCATTCTCTTTCAGCTATAAGTATATTTTTATCGGTTCTTTTATAAAACAATGACACAATCACTATGTATCCATTGGAGGAATCAAATGGTTTGATTGTGTTTTCATTTACTTTTAATAGTTTTCATTGTTAGGCTTCTTTTTTATCGCTGTCAAATATTTTTTTTCTTTATGAAAAATGTCCAACCACAAGGTATTTTGATCCTTAAGAAGCATATCCAAATCTTTGCCTCCCCAGTGTTTCAGTCTAGTCGATCTGGCTTTCAAGCAGAAGCCAAACAGTATGGTATTTGCCACACTGAGTATATTTTGGATCAGTTAATTTGAATTCCTACTTTAGGTTTGAATCAGTCTGACATGAAAGCGACTTACGCTTATATCATAGTGTAAATTGTTTTGCTTGTGATTGTGGGGATAGTGAATGTAAAATCGGATTGATTGTTTTGCTTTACACTTGTAACATAGTGTACACTTGTATGGAGTATAACATTATACACTGGATGTAAATCTTATGAATGACAATTTGTTCCATAGAACAAAGTTTCTATCACATCCCAATAGAAATTCATAGTTCTTAGTCCCAAGTATCTGTATAATGTAATGTAAGGTAAGTTTTTAACTTACCGTCAGGCATAAATAACAGCGTATTCTTCATAAAGCAATGAAAACAAGACATGCTTAAGGTGCACTAAATCAAGCTAATTCTTCCTGATCTATCCTCATCGATACATTTGGTTTTGTCATTGTTTATTTATTTCCTTGCGACGTTACTAACTCCTCTGAAACTTTGTGATGACTTAATTTGATTATATGTAAGTTTTATAGCTTTTGTGAATTAATTTAAATTCCAGTGGGGGTTCGCATTCGCTCCGAACTATGGCAGTTTGTGAAGCTTGAACTATGGTATTCGCTCCGAACTATGACAGTTCGTGTAGCATTGAATGATGACCGTTCACGACCATTGTTTGAAACTTCGAGTTTCATTCTAATCCAGTTCCATGGATATCAGTTTCTTGGAAGCATTGGCTCAGAAACACTAATTTTGTTCACTTTGCATTGTGCAAGACATCCATTCTTTCGAACTACCCGAAACACTAAAAGGAATTCGCTTCGTTTGACCAATGTTGGTCCATGGGCCACCGCCGTTGCTGCCGCACCAATGGGTGCCGCCATGCACGTAGCTTGCTCGTTCTGCAAAGCCTATTCCTTGGGAAAATTAGGACTGAGACCGTCAAAGATTTCTAAAGAGTCCATCCCATTTTTACAGCGAATCAAGGGAATATTTGTGGACCTATTCAACCAACTTGCGGACCATTTAGATATTTTATGGTGTTGGTTGATGTGTCGACACGCTGGTCACTTGTCACGCTACTGTCCACCCGAAATGCTAAACTCTTAGCCTTGATTATTCGGCTGAGGGCTCACCACCAAGATTACCCTATTAAGTCAAATCGACTTGATAATGTCGGAGAGTTTACATCGAAAACATTCGATGATTATTGTATGTCCATTGGGATTGATGTTGAACATCCGGTTCTCCATGTTCACACCCAAAACGGTCTTGCGGAAGTCATCTTCAAAAGGTTACAGATGGTCGTTCGGACGTTGGTTATGCGCACCAATCTGCCTATATCCGCATGGGGCTATACAATTTTGCACACAGCAATGTTGCTCCTTTTGAGGCCTATTGCCACCCAACCATTCTATGCGTCACAGCTGGTGACTGGGTACAAATCGGATCTTTTGTAGTTACGCATTTTTGCGTGCGTAGTTTATGTGCCAATTGCGCCATTACAACGTACCAAGATGGGGCCTCAACGAAGGATGGATATAAATGTGGGATATGATACACCATTAATTATCCGCTACTTGGAACCATTGACAGACAATATCTTTACCGCACAATTTTCAGATTGTCACTTTAATGAGACAATCTTCCCGTCGTTAGGGAGAGATTAGAACGTTACGACAAAAATTGTCGTGGTCTGTCCCCACTTCGTCTCATCTTGATCCCCAAATTGCACAATCCGAGAGTGAGGTGTGGCGAATTCTCGATCTTCACAGCGTAGCAAATAAGTTGCCAGACGCTTTCACTGATATCGCTAAAGCGATGAGATCACATATACTTGCTGCAAACGTGTCTGCAAGGATTGGCGTCCCTACCACAGGACGTAGCGCCGCCCCAGGAGACGCCAGGCACGGCGCCGCTGCCCTGACTGAAACGGTGCGTGTGGTACCCTGGCGGCTAACCAGTCATCTGATCTCGCGAGGAAGCACGGTAGACCACTGGGTTCGATGGATTCTTGTCCTGGGAAGAGGACGTAGACGACACAAACCAATCCATCTGACATCGCTATCTTGATCGAACCATCCCATGAGAATATCCCGGACTATGGATATGTCCGAGAGGAGTCATCGTTGGGGGATGCCTCAATGTCGGTACTTACTCTCGAGAATAGAGAAATCTCGGTCAATTATGCATGCATAGATGGGACATGGAATCAAAACGAGATCATCATCGATGATGTATTTGCATACTCGGTTGCTCGCAAAATCATAGCTGGCGATATCGAACCCCGCTCCGTTGAAGAGTGTCAACGTAGAGCTGACTGACCAAAATGGAAAGATGTGATCCAGACTGAATTGGATTCCCTAACGAAACGGAAGGTGTTTGGGCCGAAACTGCCAACCCCTCCAGGTGTAAAACTCGTCGGATTTAAATGTGTATTCGTTAGGAAGCGTAATGAGAAAACTGAGATTGTGAGATATAAGGCTCGTCTCGTGGCGCAAGGTTTTTCCCAACGCCCTGGGATCGATTACGAGGAGACGTATTCTCATGTAATGGACGAAATAACATTCCGCTACCTTGTCAGTTTGGTAGTTTCCGAAAAACTGAATATGCAGCTTATGGATGTGGTTACAGCATATCTCTACGAGATCTAGATACATAGATATACATGAAAGTTCCGGATGGACTTCGTTTGCCCGAATCAAGTAGCTCCAAAACACGAAACACGTTTTCTATCAGATTGAAACATTCACTTTATGGATTGAAACAATCCGGATGGATGTGGTATAGCAAAATAAGTGAATACTTAATCGGAAGGGGATACATAAACAATGAGTTATGCCCATGCGTGTTCATTAAGAGAACAAGTTCTGGGTTTGCTATTGTTGCAGTTTATGTCGATGACATGAATTTGGTTGGAACTCTAGAGGAGTTAAAAGGAAACCGCTGAGCACCTGAAGTCTGAATTCGAGATGAAGGATTTCGAGAAAACCCAGTTTTGCCTTGGATTGGAGATCGAGCACCGTGCCAATGGGATTATGATTCACCAATCGGGCTATATTTAGAAATTGTTAGGGCACTTTAATGAGGATAAAGCTAAGCCTTGTTGCACTCCCATGATCGTCCGGAGTCTGGATCCGAAGATCCATTCCGTCCCAAGGAGGATGAGGCATTACTAGAGGCAGAAGTGCCCTACCTAAGTGCAATAGGCGCATTATTGTACTTAGCGCAATGTATGAGACCAGACATCTTATTCGCTATGAACTTGTTGGCTTGATTTAGTTCTACACTGACACGCCGCCATTGGACTGACATTAAAGACATTTCGATACCTTAGAGGTACGATTGATATGGGCTTGTTTTATCCCTACAGAGAGATCAAAATCGGACGTTGATTCTCACGAAATGGGAAAATTCCCAAAAATCGACTGCAGAGCCACATCTCCCACTGTCGGCTGGCCGCCGGTCAAGCCACCGTCAATGCCGGCAAACGTGCTGTCGCTCGCTTTGATCAGACTCCAACTGATGTCTTGACAGGTTTTGCTGATGCCAGGTATCTCTCTGACCCGCACAAAGGATATTCCCAAACGGGTTGTCTTTATTATGGGGAATACAACAATATCTCGGAGGTCGATAAAACAGACTCTTATTGCTACTTCTTCGAATCATGCAGAGATTACTGTTCTTCACGAAACAGTTCGTGAATGTGTATGGTTGAGATCCATAATTAGGCATATTCAAAGTACTTAAGGTTTGAAGTCAACCACAGATGAACCTACGTGCATTTACGGGGATAATGCCGCTTGCATTGAACAAATGAAGCTAGGTTACATCAAAGGCGACAATACTAAGCATATATCGCTGAAGTTCTTCTATAATCAACAACAATAAATGCTCCTGAAGACTGAAGTAAAAGAGGTTAGATCTGATGACAATATGACAGATCTTTTTACGAAAGCTTTGCCGAAAGCAACTTTCGAGAAACATGTACGTAGTATCGGACTACGTAAATTGTCTGATCTCCCTTGATTGTTGGTATCAGGGGGAGACGTTGGCATCAGGGGGAGATTTGATGCGCAACGAAAATTTTCTCGAAACGTTTACTTCTTCTTCAAGGAAAGGATGTGTTGTACTTTTTTTTCTTCGACCAAGGTTATTTTTTCCCACTGGGTTTTTGTAACTTGGCAAGGTTTTAATGAGGCAACATGGCATGCGTCATCAACGTAACGTAATGTCGCGTTTGGATGTAACATTGCAGTCAAACTAGGATTGTATGACTAGTCCAAACAAGGAAGAATATCTTCTTTGTTATGGAGTAGGATTTAGATTCCTTCTTGGCATAGGTTTCCTATCTCGTTTCAAATTGTGATACTATGTAATTGCTACCTCTATATATAAAGGCTCATATCAATGAATAAGATAGCTCTTTGTTTTCCTCCCTACTCTTATTTTTGCTTTCTTTACGTTACTTTCAACACAAACATCATTTTTAAGAATTAATTATGATATAAGATCCAACATATATCTTGATATTTGGCTACCACATTTTTCATTCATCTCCAGATCTCCTGTATCACCATGTCTGTTTCAAACATCATTTTTAAAAGTTAATTACGATTCCCCACAGACTCTACATCTACTTTTTATTGTCAATGCTGGATCTGCATTCAAGGTCTTGTGGAAAGCACTTAAGGCTTTTATGGATCAACGGACATTAGCGAAGATTCAGGCAAGGACATTTCCTTAACAGAAGCATCGAATTTTGTAATTGGTCGAGTAAAAACAACAGATTACTGTCTGATTTAGTTTTGAAAATAGGATATTTTACTTTGAGATTATATTGTCAGGTGCTGGGAGGCAACTATCAGAATAACCTGATAGAAGTTATTGACCCAAGGTAAAGATCCACACAACACTCACATTTGAAATTTATGTCAGAAAAGTCTGCATTGCATGGTTTGAGTGTATTTCTGCACTTTTGCTCGTCTACATTAAAAGTGTCTTTTCAAGTTCATTTTCTCAGTACAAAGTGAAACTGAATCCTAATATATTTCTGCATGTTTCTAAATTCTAATGACCATATATTTACTTTCGTTTCTACAGTAACTTGCCATCTTTTCTTGGTGGAACTTGCACTTGCTGTGAATTTGGAGGTTGTTTACTGAATGACAAGGGACCATGGAATGATCCTGAAATCACAGACCTCTTGCGTGTAAGCATCTAGGAGTTTTCTGTTTTTGACTACTTTGTGGTAGGAATGTTCAATTGTGCTTTCATTGGATTTCATTTTTGTTCGTATTCCTTGTATAGTAAAGAGTCAAACTATTTTTTTTTCTTCAATTCTACGCACTTAATGTAAAAGAAATATCCTATCCATAGCTTCTGAGGAACTACCACCCACGTCATTAAACAACTGGCCATAGCAGAGCTGAAGCTTCTCCCATTATAATGGGAATTAGCGGAAGCAATTAACTCACGAAACTTGAATTGACAAAACTTAACAAGTCCTTTCAATAATTCTCGAAACTTCAAATTTGATTTCAATAAAGATGAATATGTTTTTGTCATTGATCAACAAAACAAAAAGCATTGTATTCATATCTTCAAAAATGTAAATAGTATACATCTAGGGATGGAGCTACATAGTCTTGGGACCCCAAGATTTCAAAACTAGATATTACTAAGGTGCTGCTTATGTTAAGTTACACAAGATGAGGTTGGTGGCTTGGTGCCCCACCCAAAAATTGGCCAATAGGATAAAAGATTGTCCTGGGGCAGAAACTTTTGAGAGATGATCTTATCCAACAGGCCATGTGTCAATTCCAGGCATGACATCTCTATACATAAAGCTAAGTAAAGCTAATTGTGTATTATTTTACTTTTAACACACTATCAATTGAATGGTTGATTATTAATAGAGTTTTGAGGAAAAACTACTAACTAAAAAATATTCCTAAGAAGGCTGGATGATTCCTACCTGGACAATTATTATTTTTATCATAATAACTGCATAGCTGGAACGATTCCTGGTGTACAAATATTACAATAGTTTTTATTTATTTTTATAGCATTAGCTAAAATGCAATCATAGTATATGGAATACGCAAGGGAAGGTGTCCAATAGTCATTTTTTAGTTATTGAAATGTGCATGCTGAAAAAAAATTATATACGCCTTTTAAATATCTTATTTGTTATTGTGAAAAAGATTAGTAATTTTTGTATTTATCCTGACTTAAATATTTGTTTAGAAGGGGCCACCCAAAGAAATTCCTAGCTCCGCCCCTGTATGCATCAGTAGCGAAGTATTTGTGTCTCTCGGGATTTCTCCCCAATCAAACATATATGGGAAAACTCCGTATCTCTAAAACACCCCAAGTAGGACCCCAAACCATAGACTGATCTTAATCTCTACCTAAATACTATGTTCACATCTTTGGATACACCCAAGGACGGATCTAGGTGGGGGCACTTGCCCCCACTAAATTTTGAATTTTATTTTAATTATTATACATGGGAGCACGTTGACCCCTGCGACCTCGATGACGCAGCCCCGCCCCACCCCTTCCTCTCTCTCTATTATCTGCGACGCTGACAACCCGCCTCACCTCTTTCCTTTTTTTTGCTCACTCTCTTTGCTTACTGTGAGTCGAACAATCGCCCCATCTCCTCCTCTCCTTCCCTTTCTGTTTGATTTATTTCCCCTTCTCACCATCGCTACCAGCCACTGGCAATTCCAACTTCTCTTGTTTGCTTTGAGGAAGAAATATTTTTCAAGTATTTTCTCGAGATGAATTCGTATCTCGAGGTCTAGTTTTGTATTTTATTCTTAACATTTTTCTGGAATACATAAAAATTGGATCAATTAATTTTTCCTCAGGATACATGTTTGTATTTTGGGTTATTATTTAAAGAACATTTTGGTAATCAACGTGAGTCTTTTGATAGTCAACGTGCGTGGATTGCTAGTCCTAGGTGAGACTATTAATGATGGGGTAACCTGTAGTTAGTTATATTTTTATGTAGGAAAATTGCAAATAACCCAATTAGGTGGATCAAATTTCTTCTCCAATAGATTAGATGAAGTTTTGTTTAGCAATTTGTGTTTTGTATAATTATTTATGTATTGTTCAAATAAAAAATTATGTTAAAGTAATTAGTTAATATATTATCATTAATTAACTATACTATGATTCATCACTCCACCTCCCTTAAACAAAAGTACTGGCTCCGTCACTGGATATGCTTTTGAAAATCCTATTGCTTTTTTCTCTACAAACTACTTGAGCAAAGGCACGAAGCAACCTTGCCCACACCCATTTCCCTATTGTTGAGAGGTTGTAACCTTCCATATCTGTAGTAACCACATTTTTGGCATCTGTTGAATAAAGGTGGACATTGTTGTTTGCAGCTGACCTCACGGAGGCATTCTTGCCAAACATTATGAGTGAGGAGCAAGATACTAGCAGGTGGTTTATGCTTTCTGTGTCAAGGCTGCACATAGAGCATTGGTTGGGGATGATCAAACCCCTTCTGTTGATATTATCCACTGTTAAGAAACCTTCCATGGAGAATGGTCCAAAACAGAAAGCAAGCCCTTGGAGAAATTTCCTTCAACCAAATGAGCTGGTGGAGATATGTGTTCAGACTTCATTGGTTGAAAATTGGAGTTGGAGACTGATTTTGTCATAGCAGTCTTTGCTTGTAAACACTTCTCCTTTCCTGCCCACAACCAAAGATCAGGGTCTTCATTAAGCTAGGTGTTTTCAGTCACTTGTAGAAGATTGGCCATTTGGGAAACTTCCCAATCATTGTGGCTTCTTAAGTGGAAGCCCCACGGATTTTGGCCTTCTCCATTGGAGTTGGAAGAGCAGAAATCTTTAATTGTGCTTTACCTCCTGCTACAAGCATTGTAGATGGCTGGAAATTGTCTTTTGAGTGGCTGATCACTGCTCATTTGTCATCCCAGAAACTGATTTTACCACCATTATTATGAGCTTCAAAAGAGATATGGTGAAGTAGGAAATGCTTGTGGCCCATGATACTTTTCCATAAGGACCAGCCATGTGTTTTCATGTGAGATTGAGCAAACCAGTCCACTGGGCACCCCCCGTATTAAAGTGCATCCACTACTCCAAATCTTGAATTCACTTTATATATATATTTATATAAATTGGGTCGTTGACCCATATTGTTGACACTTAATATCCTCGTCGTCTCCATCTCGTATGGAGACTTACTTTCGCTTTGGTCCATTGCCTTTACCTCGTATGAAGAATCAGTCTAGTTTATCTAAGTAGTCTATCTAAGTAGCTACATTCAATACCCGAAGGCTTATCAATGGCAGAGCACACGTGCTCCTAATAATTGGACAAAAACTCACAAAATCCTAACTGGTGAGTTTTGAACCCACCGCGACCTCTGACAAGGGGAGTGGATGTCCGACCAATGAGCTACAATTGGTGGACCTTGAAAATACTTCATGAGTAGAGGTTGTTAACTCTTTCACCCTTCTGATCCATAGACCTCCCTTGTCTTTAGGTTGACAAACTTTATTCTGGGAAGATGGTATTTCTTCTTTAGAGGAGAACTTCCCCAAAAGATGTTTCACATACATTTCTCCATTTTGTAAGCTATTGAAGTTGGAATTGTGTAGAGAGATAGCACGTGAATAGGGACGCTGGAGAGGCCTTAGCAATGTATTTCTGCTGCCAAGTATTGAGTCTCCCTTCCATGCGTTCTAGAGTCTCCTCCCACACTCTAGCATCATTGTGTTTTGCTCCAAGGTGGAGGCATGATGTGAGACCTTTTGATGGACCGAGACGTGAGGCTTAATCCTTTAGGAGTGTATGTATCAAGAAGTAAAGAAAATATAAAAATGGCACTTCGAACATATAATTTTACATCCAAAGTAATAATTTCATATTACTAAACTTCAATTTTCCAAGTTCCATAACCAAATTTAAGTCCAAGCAAGTTCCAAGTTCCAATTTTCAATTTCCAAGTTCCAATTTTCAATTTTCCAACTAATAGTCTAACATACACCCAAAATTCAAATTTCAAAACCATAACATTATAAACATGGACAAATATAATTCAAAAGGTCAAGACATCTTATTCTTAAATTATAATCTTCATAAAAAACATATCATCCACTTCATTAACGTATCATGAAGATTTATATTTTTTCATATGAAACCAAATCGTCATTCCTTTCATTTTGATTTAGGTGCAAGATTAAAAAAAAAGTATATATACATACATACTACCAAGGATTGTGATTTGCAAAATATTTCTTTTTTGAGATCTCAAAATTTAAAGTACTGAAATTGAAAAGTACATTTTATTTCAACGAGATATTTCGAAATATATATATTTTTTTCATGAATTTTGGCATTTTCGTGTAAAATCAAAAAAGTTATGAAGCAAATAACATTTTTTCAGCCTAAATATTTCATCATTTTTTGTAGATTTTGACATTTTTGTGTAAACCCAAAAATTATTAAGAAAATTACATTTATAGAGATACTTGTGTACTTAGGTTTCATTTAATATATTTAATATGTTTATTTGGTTAATTTACTTGTATCTAACTTTTCTGCGTATTCATATATGTTAAAATATTCTAAAAAATTTACAGTTTTTTACATACAACGAAATATTTCTTAAATTAGAAGATAGAAATTACTTCAAAAGACGAAATCACAATCCTTACATACTACATGCATATATTACAATACAAAAAGATAGTTTCCCACATCTCAAAATGTAAAACATTTGTTTGAAAATATAAAAACATAGGTTGTAATGAAGTTGAAGTAGTGTAAGTTTCACCCTCTGGTTTTATATGTCGACCAGGTAGATGAAGGAACACACAACAACAAAATATATATATACACACATACAAATACAGTTTCTCACATATCAAAATGTGAACCAATGGTTTCAAAGCGTAAAACATATCTTTTTATGAAGTTGAAGTTTCACCCTCTGGTTTTCACGTGTTTCTCGTAGGTTTTGCCTTGAAAGGAGTCTCGACGTGTAAGTTTCACGAGTTTTCAAAACCATGATTTAAGTAAAGCAAAATTCTAACCCAGTTATTTAGCTCTTATTAACCTTAAATATAATAAAATAATCAACATTCCATTACTTTACCATCCACTGCCTATTGTCATTTACCCCGCTGTGATCTATGCAAGGAGGTTTCGAGTTCATGATCCTCTTTTTCTTCTCTTTCGTTGGAGGCCTGCCAATGACAACTTCTCTAATCTATGGTATTACCTGTCTTTATTCAATTTTAGCATCCCCCCCCCCAATAAGTCATGAGTCATCTACTTAAGCTAGTTGTCCCTATAGTTAATTTCCTTATCAAAGTATTATAGAAAATGCCTTCCCTCTATCTATTTGATTCCAAGAACTTAAGAAACTAATTAATTTCATCCTTGAGCTTGACATGTAGCGTAATGGGTGACAACTAATTTCCCGTCCAATATACGTAAAGAAACTTTTGTGTTAGTACTTGTATAAATCAAGATTCTAAATGCGGAGGCCTGAGGCGAGGCGTTTCAATGGATGTCAGCGTAAGCCTTTCGCAAGTGAATAAGGCGTTACCTCAAGAGAGAACTATTATCAAGCGGCATGTGTTAATATTACGTACAAAATAAAATAACTAGCAAAATATAAAAGAATGAAAAATTTAAGACATCATGATTGTGTTTTACCTATTTGTATTTTCTAAAACTTCATCAATATGTCATAAATTATTTCTCAAATGACATATATAAGGTGTGACTTGGGGTTGTTCTGGCCTTTTAAAATTTTGTCTAACTTACATGTATACTTGATTAATTTGATATAAAAATTAAGTTAGCACATTATCTCAAAACTAAAGCAATTAAGACTTTAGAATATAACATAACAAAGTTGCCCAAATCGAGATGAAGCCTAGGAAGGTCATAAGCCTTGAGGCGTAAGCCTTTGAGTAATTAAGTCTTAATGTAGCCAATGGGATGATATAGACTTGTGGTGGATGGTGTTACAAGTTCAGGGTTTGAACCCTGCCGAAGGTGTTTAATGGTTATGGGATCCAATCAAAGCCTTGTTCGTCCTTAAAAGAAATAAAAAAAAACTAAGCCTTAATGTAAGCTTTTGACTCGTTGCGACTAAGTCTTGCCTTGAGGCTCGTAAGCCTCACACTTATTTGAACATTGGTATAAATAGTTATTTTTATTCAAGTAATAAATTCTGTAACATTTTATCGAACTTTTTAATTCATACCCTTTGAATTTATTTACTTATTTGTAGTTTGTTGGGTCATACTATAGTTTGAGGCGGAGACATTGAATCTAGGAAAGGGTTTTAAATGAGTTTTTCTCATTTCAGTAATTCAATTGCTAAAATAATCGATTGAAACCACATTTTTAACTCCATCTCAGATCTTCTTTTGAGGGAGGTTTTCTGTCACTTCTTTTTGGTGGGAGGCTGTTAGTCTCGTCGCCATGGCGACGCAACATGGCCCCAACGGGGTCCCTCCCCCAGTCGGACATGGAGGGACTCCGACGGGTTCTTTGAAGCCTGTCCTTTCTTTTGCTCAAGTTCTGGGGGTAGTACAAAATGACCTGGTGATGGTGGAACCTTTGAATTTTACAAAATTTAGGAAAGATGGAACCTTCGAATTTTGCAAAATTTAGTAAAAAATGACCTGGTGATGGTGGAACCTTTAGCTCTCTCGGTCATAGATATCACAAGGGGAGAAACCTTTGTCGCAAATCATGTGGTGGTGTTGAAGTTTTCTAGCTTTTGTCTGATACTTGATGCGATTTGAGATTCCACTCATCGTTTTTGGGGTGTCATAGGAAATTTCACCATGGGTCTTCTCGATCCAAGGCATGTGATGGTGAGATTGCAATTGGTTGGAGGTGAAGAAGGTCCTCTCAAAGGATTCGCTTACAATCTGCGGCGTAAGATTTAAAATTTTTTTATGGCATCAAGGTTTTAGTCTGAGGACTATTGGTTCCAGTGTGGGTGGAATTACCAAATCTTCCTCTTGAATATTTTCACCCTACAATCTTGAAAGACATTGGAGACTGTTGGCATCTTCTTGCTAATGGTTGACAATACTAGGTGCTTTAATAGACCGCAAGTAGCACAAACATGTGTTGAAATGGAAGTTACTAAGACTCTACCAAATGAGATTTGGCTTGAGAGACCTAGGGGAGATGGATATTGGCAGACTACTAATATTTTCAGGATATTGGCAGAAGGGAAAAAAGTTCTTAAGTCTAACATTAACAAAGGGAATCAAAAGTGGTAGTGCCCATTGGCGCTCATCCTACTCTAAAACAGGTGTACCAATCTGTTGAGAAGTCAGTCGCTTCAGGCAAGGCTACTTCAAATGGAATAGAACCCAGTGGTATGAAAAACTCTCAGGGAGTTGAGATATCCCTTCTAGAAAAAGAAAAAGAAACACAGACTCTTATTGCTTTGTCTGTGGAAGGCGAGAAGCATCGCAATATTGATGGGATTAGGAAGACAGAACAATTTTTGAGCAATAATGCTATCGATGCAAATGGGGAACTTTTGTTTGGCAATACCTATGCTACCTTGAAGGATGATTCCACAGGAGATGAGGACCTGGGCGAACAAATATTGAAAATTTTAGGAGAGTCGAAAGCAATAGGACTTGCAAGTGATATAAAGGCAAGGACTGGGAAACATGAGGCAATTGACATGCAGAAAAGAGTAGCTATTGAGGTGCTCGAAAATACAGGTTATACAGTTAGTCAAATCGGGCGTGCGATTTCAGAGGGGATACAAAAACCTATGGAAAGGGATAGTTTGTCGGTTTCAAATACAGACTACAAGCAAGATGTTTCTGACAAGGAGGGCATACCATTGGCGACAGGCTTACGTGAGGGAAATAAATCTGACCATTCTATGGGGGGTTCAGAAGGAGACTGAACCATGCAACAAATCAAGGATGGCTTGAAAGGAGTTGGCTCGGACGGGGAACAAAAGAGGAAAGGAAAAAAAGAAATGGAAGGGAAAGGTAACATCCAAACCAATATGTGTCCGATGATTGTTGAAAATATTTTGTTTTGGAATGTTAGGGTGTCAGTAATGAGGCGACCCGTAATAAAGTTAAGAAGATGGTTCTAGACTATAAAGTTCGATTATTGATGATAGTTGAACCTATGATTGCGGCTGATAGATACTTAGAGGTTGGAAATAAAATCAGACTTCCCGGATTCGTTTCAAATGAAAGATTTAGGTGGTAAAATTTGGATTTTTTGGTCGGTCTTCGTTCTATCTATGACGGACCAAGTTGTCCATTGTCAAATTTTAGACGTTCTTTATAACCGTATTTTCTTCATCTCCTTTGTTTATGCTAAGTGTTCCAGAGGCCTCTAGCAAAATCTGGAAAATTTCTCTATGTCGTGTACTGTGCCATGGATGGTTGGGGTGATTTCAATACTATTATCAATGTTCAGGAGAAATTAGGACGCGATCCCTCCTTAGCAAGCTTGGAAGAGTTTGTTGATTGTATTGAATCTTGTGGTCTGGTCGGCCCAATGCATACTTGGTGTAATAATCAGCGTGGTATGGACCGGATTTGGGCTAGACTGGACATAATTTTAGTCAATGCTAACTGGTTGATGGCTTTCCCTAACACGAAGGATGAATATTTCATTTGCATTTGTTCCGATCATGCTCCTCTTATTATTTCCTTGCCTGTCACAACAAGGCCATGTATGCCCCCTTTTAGATTTTAGAGTATGTGGACTACACATTCAAATTTTCATGATTTTGTTGTCCAAGTATGGAATATTGAATTAGGAAGTATGTGGGCGTTAGACATAGTGGATGTTAAGCTAAAGGCCCTTCGTAAGGCTCTTAAATCTTGGAATAGGGATGTCTTTGGGAATGTTTTTAGTAGACTGCGGAGTTTAGAAGATGAAATGAAGTAGCTTGAACATTCCCTCTTGTTTGGTTGGGGCGGACGTACTGGGAATAGGCTGAATTAAGATGCTAATTGGGACGTTCATGTGGTATGCAATCTAAATAGGTGTTGGGCGGAATACAAACTAACCTTGAAATAGGACATTTACTGGAAACATAGACAGATCTCCAAAATTACTCTGCCTTCAGGGTGCCAGATGTCTGATTTTGGGGAGATTTTGCAGGAAGCTGATATTTTCTTTCAAAATCTTCTTAGTTCCGAGGGGTACAAGAGGGATGTGGATTTGTTGAATTGCATTCCCACGGTTTTGAACCAGAATCACTGTGATGATCTTGTTAGACTCCCAGATTTGGAGGAGGTAAAGAAAACCCTTTTTAGCATCCTCAGATACAGTGCTCTGGGTCCAAATGGCTTTAATGCTGGTTTCTTCCAAGATGTTTGGGATGTGGTTGGGGTGGAAATTTGGGAGGCTGTGAAGGAATTTTTTGGAGGGTGTGCCCTTCAAAGGGATTTCACAGCAAATCTGATTGCTTTGATTCCCAAGATTAATGACCCGATTTCCTTCTCAGATTTTAGGCCTATCAACTTGTGCAATGTTATTTGTAACATTTTTATTAAGATCTTATGTGGCAGATTGTCCATGATTCTGCCTAATATGGTTTCTCAGGAACATGGGACTTTTGTAAGAGGGAGATCTATTACGGAAAATATTGGGCTTGCTCAAGAATTGTTGAGGGATATAGGAAAAAAAGCTTTTGGTAGTAATGTAATTCTAAAAATCTACATGGAAATGGCGTATGATCGGATTGAATGGGGTTTTCTTTTAGCAGTGTTGAGAAGGTCCGGTTTTAATAATCGAGCATGTCATATTCTTTCCAATTGCTTTACCCATTGTGGCTTTTCTGTCCTGTTTCAGGGTGTCTATAAGGGATTTTTTAGATCCTTGAGGGGATTGCGGCAGGGAGACCCTCTTTCCCCGTTATTGTTTGTGTTAGCATCGGAGGCTCTGAACAGAGGTCTCAAGAGAGATTTTGCCAAGGGGGAAGATTGGTTATTTTTACACTCCGCGGTCTTGAGCTCCTATTACTCACCTTTTATATGCGATTGATACTTTTATTTTCATGAATGGTGGGAAATCCTCGGTCCTGGGTTGTATACAATTTCATAAAAAATATTGTCAAGCTTCAGGGCAAAGAGTAAATGTGGGGAAAAACTCCTTTGTTTTGGCTGAAAATTCCCCAGCTAAGAGGGTCGTGGCTGATAAATCTTACATGGGCTTTCAATTCAAGGCTTCCCCTATGAAATATTTGGGGGGAGGTTGCAAAATCATATTTGGGGGGAGGTTGCAAAATCATATTTGGGGGGAGGCTATAAAATCCTATTTTTCTAGGTCAGTGCAAAATCATTTTATTTGAAGAATTGATAGAAAAGATCTAGTTAAAGGTGGGAGGTTGGAAAGCCAAATTACTTTTTCCAGGAGGGAGACTTGTCTTGTTAAAGCATGCCCTTAGTTCTATTCTTATCTATTTGATTAGCGCTATGAGTGTGCCTTTAAAAATGCTCGAAAGAATCTAAAAGATTCTGGCAAACATTTTTTGGGGGGATTGTGATGGAAAATCAAAGAAAAAATGGGTTGCCAAGACCAGTTTACCGTTTCGTGAATGAGGTTTGGGAGTTCCAAACTTATTCCACGTTGTTAAAATTCTTCGGTTAAAGTTTCTTTGGAATTTGAATTCTTTGTGGGCGAACTTCATTCGCAATAAGTATTTAGTTGGGGGTGGTCCTCTTGGGAGACTGACAATGAAACAAAGTGCTTCTCCTTTCATGAAGGAGTTGATGAAGTTGAGATCTGTTTTGGTTGCTCACTCAACTTGGAAAATTGGTAGAAAGGATCTCAGTTTTTTTGAAGAAAATTGGGTTGATTTACTAGTTTTTAAGAGACCACCTGAAGTGGAGAATCAAGGGAATTGGCCTAGTGTAAGACATGTTATAACTGACAGTTTCGGCTTGGTGAGTCCTCAGACTCAGGAGCTGGCGACTGAATTATATAGTAAACGACTGAAAACATTCAAATGGAAGGGTGATTCTAGGATTTGGATGTCGTCTACTGATGGCAATTTCTCTACCCGCGAGGCTTATGATGTGTTGAGAGATAGTGGTGTAGATGATGTTTTCTTTACCAACCTATGGCATCCCCTGCTTCCTTCGAAAGTGTCCCTTTTGGTCTGGAAAGTCGTCAAGAGGGGGATCCCAATTGATGGCGAGTTATCTAGATGTGGGTTCAGGATAGTCTCCCGTTGTCATTGTTGTGTTAACCCGTGCATTGAGACTATCAAACACCTCTTTGTGGAAGGTGATCTAGATTCCAAAGTTTGGGCCGATTTTGAGCTTATTTTTGGTATCCATTTACGAAGACCTGCAGAAGTCATTACGCTGCTTAGAGTTTGGTTCAGACATGCTAACCGGTGCTCCCAGGTTGGGATTTTGTATAATCTGGTACCTTTGTTTGTCATTTGGGAAATATGGAAAAAGAGAAATAAATGCCTTTTTGAAGTGAGAAAGTAGGATTATGGTGATGGTTCGCTATTGGATTCAGCTGATCTGTTTTCATTTCCAGGCCATGACAGATGAGCAAAAATATCAATCTGTTGCGCTCCTTGGGGTCACAGTTTTTCAGGTTCAAGTGCAGCCTATCAATGTTCTCTATGGGAATCCTCCACCTCGCGGGTGGTATGTGCTTAACACTGATGGTTCATCGAAGGTGATGAGGGCTGCTGGAGGGTTGTTATTCGAGATGACGTTAGAAATTGTGTTATGGCAGTCAATTTTTTTGGGAGGGGGTCGAGCAATCAGACAGAGTCTTTGGCTCTTCTTGAAGGGTGGCTTCTGCGGCATATGAATTTTTTGCATTGTGTTATTTAGACAGATTCTTCTTTGGTTAAAGGCTGGTTTCATAAGGAATTTCTGGTGTCGTGGTTTCTGAAGAATATTTGGTTAGAGATCATGGACATAGTCAGTAATTTTGAAATTATTCTAATCCATGTTTTTAGGGAAGTGAATGCGGTTGCGGATGCTTTAGCTCATCTTGTGCAGGTGGAAGGGAGGTCTTGATCCTTTGATAGATTTTCTCTCCCAAGTAGACCTAAAGCCCTCTTGAGGTTGGATAAAGATCATACTGCGTACTTACGTTTGCCAAAGTGAATTCGGGCGATCTGCTCGTTTATTTGGCTTTATGGGAAAGTTTATTTGCTGGTGTACTTTCAGAGTTGTCGAAGGCTTCTAGTGTTGTTATATAGTTACTAGGTAGTCTCTTGTCTAGTTTTATTGTTTTTTCTTGTGGGTAAAGTCGTAACATACCCCCGTGTAGTATGTCCATCATGTCTTTCACAAGTAATTGAGGTCAAGCATTCCAAAGGTTCCCACTCCATTTTAGAGGTTTTAATTAAAAAAAAAAAAACTCTGGTATATCTAAGTAACAAATAATTTTGAGTGATGCAATGAAAGGTTCTTTCACTTCGTGCTTTATCATTATCATTTTGACTGGCGTTACCTTCGTTAAAGCTGCTAGTCCTGTCATGTTGCCTTTTGAGATCTGTCTCATGCTCTGCTGCACCTTGATAGAGGTTTCATACTGCATTGGCTCTTTGTGAGAATGATGTCCTAGCATGGATATTATATCCATCGAAAATAAGATATTTGTGAAACTTCTCGACACAAGGGATCTTCTAATTAAAGGCCAAAAATGTGATGGATAATCATTCACTTGTAGATTGATATTCATTGTGCTACCAAATTGTATTTATTTCTTTATTTAGTTTTTGGGATGTGGATATATGGCAAGAAAATAATCTCCACCAAAATTTGAACAAACTAGGTGGTTTAGATAGAGTGCAAGTCATTTCATGAGTCATATTTGACAAGTCCATTTGTCCTAAATTCCAAACTCATTCATAAGTTCCTAAAGATCTACTGGTTTTTGCTTAATGTTTAAAGCATATCCTTAGTTTCAAATGAAATTAGTACCAAGTGAACTAGGTACTCTTACTTGGTAAACAGATTACCTAATGATTGCTTCGCACGTCAATGAATACCTTTAACTTTGTGATAATTTGGTGACTTTAGCAAATGCGCAATAACTGATCAGATCTATTTTTATTTTTATTTTTTTTAACTCTTAATAGTCTTGTTATAGTGCCTAAGAAATTTTGTAGTCCTATTAGGTACCTAAGATATTTTATTGTTCAGTAATTCATCTCATACGAGGCTTCAGGGAAGCCACACCAGCGACTGCTAACAACCACCAATATAAAACCTCAAGCTACATATTAGCGTGTGATCAACTTGTCAATGGTCCATCAGGAGAACTATAGGGAACTTCATTAACATAGAGGAATTATACTTTAAACACTTTTTTTTTGATGGCAGTGGACTTCAATTTCAGTTGAACATGTTGGAATTGCACTTTTGCATATCCATGCATAAAACTCCAACCATGACCATGTTGATTCGTGGGCTAGATGTATATTATTTAACTTGGACATGATTATAGAGTGAAAACCATGCAAACCTTCTAACTGCTCCAGTACAGGCATGACTAACCACAAGTAGCATTTATCTCTACCTAGATTAGCTAGTATTTGCCTATATCATACAGTTTAAATTCTTTTTTAATTTGAAAGATGCATGTATTTAGTATGCTCCCAACCATTTAAATCAAATCCATGCATTCTCTCTATTTTCTGTCTTGGGTTGTGTGTCTGTAAGATGGGGGTATTCGATGCAGTTCCCCAAGATATCAAAATCAGGATTAAGGTTAATAAGTCTACTGCAGGATGATTTCGAAATAGCAGAGTCAGAACATGGGGACACAGAGCCAAATATGCAAAGAAGGTACATGGAAAAGCTAGTCTTACAGAAATTTCAGGCTTTGGAAGCTGGGTATCTGGACACCAGGACGGTGGGTTTGAAACCTTGATTATTCAGCCTTTGGAGATGTGACTGCATGATGTTCATCGGATTTCTTCTCTTCTGGTTTTACTGTAGATTTTGGCAGGGCTTCTCGAGAAGCAGGCAGACCTTAGGAAGCAGGTTGAAGAGTTGAAGGATTTGGTTTGTTTGGTAAGATAGATCTAAACTTCAGTAACTTGATTGATGCATTTTTGAAATTTCTCCAACTAACTTCGATCTGTCTGAAATTTAAATCACAGAGGGATATTTCAGATGAGAAAGTATCAACTAGGAGTTGAAGTGGAACTGAAGGTGCGGAAAATTACATAGAAGATATATCATTAATTGTTCGAACCTAATTAACATGTAGTTAATAAGTTTTCAGTTTCATAAATATTTAATCAAGAGAACATATGCAATACCTGTAATTCCAATATCATCAACACAATACACCAGGATTCCCATTTTTTTTTTTTTTTTTTTTCAATTTTGGCGAACATCGGTGAATCTCGTTTATGCGAAATTCAATTTCAGTATGTCATACCATGCTCATATGAAAGTCATGTTAGAATCTGATTTGTAGGTATAGCATGTTCTGAAAGAAGTAGGCCTTTTTTATGTTCTGCAAGTGCTCTTACCTGGTAAAAGTGATAATATGAGGATCACTTCGATCTCAAGTAATTTGAAAGATTGAACTCTCTTCATTCATACCACAACATCTGTTGACCTGAGATGAAACTTAGATTGTCTGTTACAAATACTTGCAAAGAGAAACCATGAACAAACATGATAAAGCTGCTGCATTCACTAGTAAAAGAATCTATTTTGTTTAGTATAGTTTCTAGATGATCACCCTTCCTTGTATGTTCAACAGCTTCATCTGTTCTTGTGTTATTGCTTAAGATCTGTTTCATGTGGGCCAATTTCTATACCAACCAGCCCATGCAGAGACCAATCCACTGATCCCCAGGGTGACGGTATGGTTGCAGATAGGATTAGGTTCAATATCAGCCAATGCGATTATCAAGTCTGCAATGTTGGCAGCCATTCCCATCAGCCTCATCACCCTATCTGCTCTGATCTTCCTGATGCTGTCCAATTCACCATCTTTTGACTGCTTCAAGAGTTTTTTCTCTGCCTCTAGTCCTTCTTTCAGAACAATAATGTCAGAAATGACGAAGAAAACATAGCCTATGGACTCACCAAAAGCTGAGATAAAACTCATTCTCCTTGCCAGTCCAGCATCTATCACACCAATCCTTGACAACCATAGGAAGTGGTCAAAGAAGAAATATACCATCTCTCCAGCGTTGGCGAGAACAGCAAGGAAACGGAACGCTGGGGTTGAGCCAGGGCTACGCCGTAGAGTATTAAAGCCTGTGAGGAACCTACCTGTTCGAAAAGCTTTACGGCTAAGACCAGAAGCAACCTCCCATTGCTTTGCTCTTTGAGCGACATCAGGGTTGGTGGCTTCGACTTTCCAGTTGACAAGCTTGGATACATATTGGAAGGTCTTTACAAGCTTGTCAATGCCATCTCTCTTAGCTAGAAAGATAACCAGCTTGTCTACTGTGTCATTCATGGCAAGAATGTGATGTGCAAGGTTTGATGAGAGTGATGAACAGTTTTATTGGTTGCTAACAAGGTGAAGGAACACCACAGAAATTCGTTCTGGATAATACACTTAGCCAAACTTGTTCTTCTGGTTGGTTTTGTTTTGCTCATCTTCAATATTTTGTTGTTTTGTATTGCAGGGGAAGACACTGTCTGCCCTTTGTGGATACACCACCACCTTGCATTTTACGCGATAAATTTATGTTAACAAGCATAATAACTTTTTGTGTTTTTGTGAATGGCAAGAAATGAAATTTGAAAAATAATACACCTCGACTAAGTTCCACATATCTTTGGCAATTTGGGTTACTTTGTTTGGCTTGAAATTTTTGACAAACCCTTGTTATTAGGAACATGGGAGGATCAAATGAATAGCTGAAACAAATGGCAAAGACTATTCCATACCACCAAAAATACTGTCTCACACCATTACACTCTCCCACACCATCTACTTTATTTCCCACACAACCACTGCTTTCCTACACCACCTATATAAACAAGTAAACAACATTTTTTTCCTCTCCCATTTCGAAATCGAAACGCAGTGGTCTCCCCCATTCAAATATTCCCTCTTGCAAAACGTAAAACGCAAACAATATTTCCCACCCGTTTTGCATCTTCCCTTTGGATCCATTCTTCATGTTATCTCAGATTTCGACTTTAATGCTTTTAAAATAAGCTTTCAAGTTATTCATTTCTTGCAAAAAATTTCAAGAAGTTCATTTTTCTCTCCCGTTTTGCATCTTACCTTCCGATCCATTCTTCACTTCTTCTGTTGTAGAAGTTGTTTGTTTTCTTTACTATTGATTGTTTCATTTGTTAATAAGCTTAAAAAATGATTATTTAACGCGATAATGCGAAATTTTCAGAAAAACAAAGTAATCTTAGGGAAACTTTAGAAAAAATTTCAATCACAAAAACAAAGTAAATTTTAGAAATTTTTTTAGAAATCACAAAAAAACTACTGTTCGCCTGCAAAACCTCGCATTGTTGTAGGTGAACAGTAAAAACATTGTTGAAAAATTTCCTGTTTGCCAAGAGCAATGCGAGGTTTTGCAAAAACTTCGCTGGGTCCAAGCGAGCTTTATTAAATCTTGCATAGAACAGGAAAATTTTCAACCAATTTTTTCGGATAGATTTACGTGACTTTGGTAAAATAGCCATAACTTTCTAATTTTCAAGTGATTCAAATTATGTTTATTAGATAACTCATAGTACTACAATTTTTATGTTTTGATGAGATTGAGAATTGATCTTGATCGAACATATAAGTTAGCCGAAAGTCAAGGACACTATCCCGTTTTCATTGTGAGACAAATTTGCGCGACTTTCGTACATTTTCAAGTGATTCAAGTTGTGTTTATTACATAACTCAGAGTACTGCAATTTTCGTGTTTGATGAGCTTGAAAATCGGTCTCAATTGAGGGTTTAAATTGATAAAAAAATTTAACATGTATTTATGTTACTGTTTTTTTTTTTTCAAAAACAATTTTTTGGGTGGTGTGGGTTAGTAGGAAAAAAAAATACATGATGGTGTGAGACAGTACTTTAGGTTGTGTGGAGTAGTCGTTGCCTAAACAAATTGTAAGTGGGTTGCGAAAATTCTACAAAATGGGTATGAAAATGTTAAAAAAGCTCGACTAACATGAGTTTTGTAAATTACAATGAAAGGCAACAAATCACTAGGAATAGCTAGAATCACAATAAATTTGTAAAACTTCTTACTGAAACTATCATATTGTCTTAATTAATCTTATATTATGTTTATTGTTCAATTTTTTTTGTTAAAAAAAGATCTGTTTATGATTTATCACTATTGTTTTATGGATGCCTATTAGGACCAGCGTGGGTATGCCACATGCATGGAAGATCAACGTTGCGTGATTCACTTATTGGGTCCAAATTTAAGCCTAATATGAGTATGCTTGGCCAAATCCATTTGAGCCAACCCTAAAGCTAGGCCTGCAAATTGGGTTGCTTGAGCTTGTAGACCCAACTTCTACAAAAACTTAATTCATTTGGAGATTTATGGTGTGGTTAAATGCGTTGCTCAAGTTAGAAAATTATTTAGGATTGTTCATGTTTTGGCTTCAACCTGAAACTAGAAATTGAATCATATTAGTCAATTTAACGCAAATCCAAACCACACTGAATTGAATGTGTTATAAAATCGAGCCAAAATGGAACTTAATTAAATCGAGAACCATACTAAATCAACTGGACAAAAAAACTATTCTAAACCGAACAATCATGGTTGAGTGATTATTAGTGGTGATTCATCGTAGTGGGTTAGACTTCAAAATCCATTTTGAGAATACCTCGAGGGATTCATTGTCATACCTGAATCAATTCCACTACTTTGATTTAGCATAATTGAAACCAAACACTTATTAAGTTTGAAACACTTATTAACCCTTTGGTTGCACCCACTCATAAGTGGTTAATGATCAAATAACACTTATATGTGACAATTTTTACCAGCTCCAAACGGGAGTTTATAGTCACTTATAGGGTTTTATGAGTTTTACATGACTAAAATACCCCAAGCGAGCATACAATTTCCACCCGATTATTATAAAATCATAAACCCTAATAAGTTACCTCAGTTACCTCCTTACCAACCTCCTCAGCCTCGTGCTCACCCACATGTATTAAACTCTCACCTATGTTACTGCTCCAACTTACACCACCTCAACTCTGAGAGGAAATAACTCCCCTCAAACTCAAAGCTTCTTTTTGTCCAATCAGCGAAAAAGATTTTTTTTCCTTTTTTTACCACTTTCTTTCTCCATCATGTTATGCTACTTTTTTTTTTTCTCGTTTAATTCTTGTTGAAGGACCCCAACATTTTGGTGGCATTTTTTAAAGTGCTTAAAAGCTAAACTTCTAACTGGAGTTAGAAGTTTTAAACGAGCTTCTGAATGAATTATTTGTTTTGGTTATGAATGGGCTGCTGATTAAAAATTGTAAAATTAAAAGGTGTTTGTTTTTAGGTGCTAAATAGAAACTGATTGACAATTTTACCTCACTGAGGAGACATACAAGAATGGAGAATGGTGGGTTGGAAACCTGACATATACGGTGTTGATCATTATATTTGTCAAAGCTTTCAAAACTATATGCTACATAATGAAAACTTGAAAATATAAATGAGAGAAATAGTTGGAGAGATGAAGAAAAACTTAAAAAATACAGAGAAAGAAACACAAAGATGAAGAAGAGAAACAAGATAAGTTTCTTACTATTAAAGTGTATTTATAAATGTAGGTAGAACTTGGTGAAGAGAATGAAGTTGTGCCATCAAAATTTAGCCCTACTTATTTTTAAGAAGATAGGGTAATAATTATCATTATAAAATTATTTTTAAGGTTACTATTGAACTAATTTTTTAGTCAGCACTCAGTGCTAAGTGATCAACACCTCCCTCCTGCCTGGTGCTTATTCCAATAGAAGTTGAATTTCTGATCAGAACTAAAAACAAACACTTTATACAAGATGATTCACTTCTTATTAAGATTTCCAACTCTATTCAGAGGCAAAAAAAAAAAAAAACCCTCAAAGAGGTTGGTGGAAGTCTTTTTTCAGCGTTATCACCACCACCAATAAAAAAATAGACTGAATTTATTTGTCTGCATTTTCCATCCTAGTCAATTGAAGAAAAACAAACCAATTAACAACTATCTTGTAATTGAACAATGTGAAATAAGCATGTAAAAGGGGAAAAATAAACTGCAAACTTGTAGCAAATCTCGTAGCCATTGCTGCAAAAACAAAAGAAACCAAACTATTGCAGGCAGTGTTGCAAGATTCTTGCTGCATCTTGCCAAAAATTTATTTCAACTCGTTTTAGGTGGGGGTATTCAATTCGGGATTTGAGTGGACTCTGAAGAATTTTAAATCTCGTGGATTTTAAAAGGTTTCAAATGATTTTACAAAATCCACTAGATTTTGATGTTTTTAAATGATTGAATTTTGTAGATTTTATAAAGGTTTGTTATGGATTTCTATGGTTTATAATAAATTCAATGAATTTTTATAAATGTGTTATTAATCATAGGAAACAATAAAGAACATCACTTACATTGTTATTCATGCCAACACAAATCATAAAACATATCTCAGAACATCAATTAAACAATTATTTGAATGTTACGAGAATTTTACTTCAAATTAAAAAAAATCAAATACATTGAAAATGGTCTAAAAATAATACAAATAACTATTTTATTCCAAATTGTTATCCTCGCTACCGCCACCTCTCCTTCTTCAATCACTACTGCCACCTCTCATCCCACCTCCACCCATTTTCATCTTCTTATTTTCAACCTCCTCCCCCTCACATCTTCTTCTCTGTTTTTTTCTTCTCTTCCACCTCCACTTTTTGTTCTCTTTGTTTTTTTTTTTTTTTTTTCTTTTTCTCCTATTTTTTTTTTCTTCTTTTTACCTTTGCGAATGTTCTGACAAGTGGGGAACCTCCACTCGCAGGAACCTCCGCAAGAGCGAAGAAGAAAAAAAATGGGAAAAGAAGAAGATAGGAGAAAAATATAAGAAGAAGAAAAAAAAGAGAAAAGTAGAAGAAGAAGAAATCAAAGGAAAAAAACAAAAAACAAAGATGAAGAGAGGACAAAAAGAAAAGAAAATAAGAGGAAGAGAATGAGAATAATAAGAATAATAATAATAATAATAACAAAAAAGAAAACACAAGAACAAAAGAGAAGAGGAAGTGCGGGTGGTTGTGCAGCCAGCGGTGGTAGGACCGAAAGATGTGGGGCGAGGTGGCACTGGTCCTATGAAGAAAAAAGAGAAGGGAAAGTGGTGGTGTCCTTCAACATATCACAAAAAATGGGATGGTGGCATCCTTTAATGGAAATGATGGTGTTATTTAACAATAGCCAATACAAATCCGTTGAAATATGAGGGGGAAATGTTGGATTTGGAATAATTCTTGTTATATATAATTTCCACTCAAAAATCCTTAAAAATCTACAACTTTAACAAATCCATTATATTCCACTATTTCTTGAATACCCCCTGATTTTGGTGGACTTTTGAAAAACATGAAATGAATGCCCCCTGATTTTGATGGATTTTAAAACAATTCTTTAAAATCGGTATTTGAATACCCCTAGATTTACATGTATCATTTTAAATCCTTAATTGAATACTCTTGAATTTTAATGAATTTTAAAAACCAACACAATCCATTAAAATTCGTAATTGAATGCCACCCCTTAGTTCGTTTCATTTTGATTTCGAAGGAATGATGTTATTTTAGTTTCATTTAATTTCAATTTCGAAGTAATTTCGTGTAGAACTCAAATCCAAACAACAACCAAATGGCATGTGTTAGGGGATAAATCGAAATCAAAACCAACCTTGATTGTCTGGGAGAGAAATCGATAACAACATCGAGACTACTACCAACGAAACACCAAAAACAAAGAGTTCTCGCTCAAAAATCGAACACATACACACAACACACACATAGTGAGTTGAGGGAGACGAGAGTGTGGGAGATATGCAAGTTCTTGAGGTTCTTACTCATAAATCGCACACACACAATGAGTTGAGGGAGATGACAAAATGACGACAATAGGAGAAGATAAAGTTTTTGAGGGAGTTTAGGGGGTAAACATTGTAATTGTGTTGTGTTAATGGAGGAGACAAGTGGGAGAAGAACGAGAGTGAGAATTTTTTTTGGTTTATTTAGATTTGGGGGTTTATGTGAGTGGTGTAAGAGCATCTCCAATGGTCTGCTCTAATGGAACACCCAATACATGTTTCAATTTTATCTTGGTCCCTATATTTGAGGCATCCATGTCATCCTCCAAATACTAAAAAATATTAAAAGAAAAACTCTATTTTCTTCATTATCTCTTCTCCAATACTTAAAACTTAAATAGGAGATTCCTAAAATTAGAGAAATATATATTTAAATAATGATGAAAAAGTTAAAGTAGGAAATGTAGTTGAAGTGATGAAAAAGTATGTGATCCTTAAAATCGATTTGCTTTAAAAAAAAAGAAGAAGATATCAATAAACTTCTATGGGTTTCACATGATTAATCCAATTGTCTCGACCGTGAGACAATATTAAGAAATATGAATCAGTATTATTAAAGGATTTCTTGCGATATTGTTTTGTGTTCCATTACGAAAATTCTTTTTAGTTTTATAATTCCAAAGAGTAACTGTGTGTCTTGCTTGGGCTTAAGGCTTCCCAAATTTATCGAAAATCATATAAAAACTTGGCATGGGTGGATTTATTGGATTGGTTTATCAACCGATTTCCTTTGGTGGCCTTTTTTGACTCTGGACCGTTGATTTCATTTGGTTGATACCTCAATTAACTTTTACCATTGAGATGCTTTGAGTGAGTGGTAGTGTAACTTAGATGGTAATGTTAACAGAAATTATAAGTGTCGAGGAAATGAACGGCTCCGACCCCCGCCACTTCACTCCCCTCGCCCATTTCCTCGCTGTGTAGAATCACTCTAATGTTAATGAGTGGAAATGGCGGTGTTACAAAACAACACTCACCGACCCGACAGATCCAACCTCCTTCCCGAGTCCTGTCAGTCGTCTCCCCCTTTGATTTCAGCAGCAGCAGCAGCAGTAGCAGTGTGCTTTCAACTTGTGTTTTCTCATGTGCTTCCTTATGAGGTAATTTTTCTTTGCGAACCCTTCATGTTTGTATCTTGTTTCGATGTCGAAACTAATTTGTATATTCTATTCAGCTTCATTAGTTTTGATTGATTCGAATTGTATTGTATTGTTTAAAGGGTTCATATCTTGTTTGCAGAGTTTTAGACTTTCGGAAAATTAAAAAACTATCCGTCTTTATTTTGTTTAATGGGTTGGTTGTTAGTAGCTTTAGAAATGAAGAAGAGATCATGCGGATTAGTATTTTTATTAAGTTGTTTTGGATTTTCGGAAAATTTTTCAAAGAAAAAAGCAATTGCACCAGGGAAAAAATAATTCATTCGAGAAAACATTTCTATTTGTGGAGGAATTGTTGAGGAGAAGAGAGGCTTTGAATTGTTGAGGAGAAGAGAGGAATATGTTGAGGAATTGTGGAGGAATTGTTGAGGAAAACATTTCTATTTTGTGGAGGAATTGTTGAGGACAAGAGAGGAATATGTTCAACGAGGCTTTGAATGTTCAGGAGTCGAGTCCCTTGAGGGCTTTGAGTCATTGGTGAGTGAAAAAGATTGAACAAGGAAATATTTTTCGAGGGGAACTGAAACAAAGTTTTCCTACTTCAAGTGGGAAAAGTTTTGTTTGTCCTAGAAAAATCAACAGTAAACTCATTTTTGGAGAAATTTTTTCTTTTTCCCTGAAACACCCTAAAATCAAACACACCCTTAGTTTCTAAATAGTTATACCATTAGGTTAAGGCTAGATTTGGATCTCACTGATTTTGATTGCTAATCGGGAAGCTTAAGGAATGGGCTGGAAGGGATTTTGATGAAGATATATAAGGTGTGAGATTCTAATGCGTATGTGTGTATGTTTTCTGCTCTAATAGTCCTCATTCATGTGAGGAAAGGGAGACAAGGAGGAGAGGATTTGCTTTAGCAGAAGCAGAGGACCCAAAGAATAGAGGAGAATCAGACCAAGTAAGAGTTGCAGCCGAAAAGTCTTAAGATAGGTTTAAGGTGTCATATCCAAATCACAATTTCCTCATTGATTCCATGAGACCCTTCTTATGCTATGCACTGTGTGCTCCATTTACTGTTCAAATTTGTAGGTATGTTTTTAAGCAGTCACATATTTATATTTGCCCCATCTAACATTGTTAATGTACCCATTTATAAGAATAATATTTTCTGCAACTAAGATTGCAACCACGCCCTATTTTTTTTCTTAGTCTATATGAAAAGGCTCTATTGATGGAATTTGGACCTCACGCCTCGCCCCTAACAATGTAGACTTTGTGTACCGAATCCAATGTATTTATTGCACCCTTTTCAACTTCACTTAGAAATTCTTACTTATTATTTGTCTGTTTCTTTTTATTTTCTTTTTCTGTTTTTATAAACTAGTTTCTTTTATTGTTGTTTTTCGCAAATCTATTTAGCAATATGTGGTCTGTTGTCCAGCTCTCTTGTGTGATAGGACTCACCAATTTACTCTCGCTTAACTCCCATATTGTCCCCAATCCTTAGCCTTGGGTGGTGCAATGGGTGTGGGGTTTTGGCAAATGGGTTTTCACATCCTAAAAGGCTTTGTCATTAGTGAGAGAGATTCTAATTTCACAGGGGATGTGTGACTTTCATATGTATGCTTCGAATCCTACAAGTTCCATGCATCCATATGGAATTTGTTGGGGATTCTCAGTGAACAAACTAACAAAAAATTTCAGCAATGAAGCCCTGGATGGCAATGGACATCACTGTTCCAACATGGCAGTGGGGTCTGCCCATCTATCCTTAATGGGATCTATTTCTGCGCTACTCTTGTATGTTTGAAAGCAAGTGTAAGGTGGCTATACGAGGCCTTTAAAGGCAGGTACACATGTAATTCCTCTTGCCTCATTGATTGTAATAAAGCTATTAGAAGAAAAATATAGATAGATTCCCCATAGGTATAGGCGTCATTCACACCTATTATTCTACTCTAGGCTGTGGCTTAGTAACTTTTAGTGCTAGAATACTGTCCTGTAAAAGATCGTACGAATGAACTCTGTAGACATTGTGGGTGAGCTAATGAGCATTAAGAAATGAGGGAACGTTAACATGAGAAAGAAATGAATCATTATTTTGTATCCACACAGTATCTGCTAGCAGTGAAGGTGGAAGGTATCGGTTCCTTGTACTTTCTCTTCTTTTAGAAATTTTTATTGCATTCAAAATTGATTGTTTGAGTATGTTTGAATGCTACCTTGTTAAAACTGGAATCCTACATATGGGTGTATATGTATGTCCTCTCATCTCAAAAGAGCTCAACATATCTTGTACGCTCTTGTGGTGTCAGTATGCCTATACTAGTTCCTCCTTTGGGTTGTTGTTACTCCCTTTTTTTGTCTACGACATTGTAACTGAAGTTGGTCCATTATATCATTTTTTGTGGCTTTTTAGACAGTAGGAACAATGGGGTTTTCAATGTCACCTAATTGAAGGTGCAGAGGGAAAATGGGTAAAATCTTGGTTTTTTTTTGGCATTGGATTCAACGAATTGAGCACTTCCTTTTACAGTTATCTATGTCACACGAGTTAACTTTTTCTAACTGATTAGACAAATAGAGGAACATAATTACTCCATTTTAGATTTATTCCATCTTGGATTTCCTTCAGTTAGTGCTAACTTCTATTTAAAATTTTTAGGGATGGTAGTGGATGGCAATGTTTTAAAAAGTGTTTTAGTACGGAGGCGTTCGGGCTTTTGTGAGGCAAAGCGTCACTTTGAGTTGTAATAAGGCGCAATCAAGGCATATGCCTCGATTTTCCACAAAAAAAAGTGATGAAAAAATATAAAAAAATAATCACAAACAAATCAAGAGAAATATGAAACAACCATAAATCCAATAGATAACATCAAATTACTCATAAGAGACATTAGAATATTACCTCATCACTCATGAGTCACCCATTCGATTTGTTTTTATTCCCCTACCAACTTGTACGCCTTACTACTTTTTTTGGTCCGCTTTGCCTCAAGGTATACACCTTGACCACTTTTTGAAACATTGGTGGATGGGACTTGGGGAGAATTGGGAACAATAAATGTTGCTTATCTTGTAGCTGATACTTTTAACAGTGAAGAGGTTATGAAAGTAGAGATCAAAAGTGTCATTCGGTGCCAAAATCAACATTTTCATGTTGAAATCATTTTATAATGACTCTTACCAACAAACGCAGGAGATCCATGATAATAGATTGCTCTCTTTTGGAATGTGCTAGTTTGGAAGATAACTTAGAAACTTGTAATTTAGGCAGGACAGATAGCTCAACTATCCCAGTGATAAAAAAGTGCATTTTCGATATTTATAGACCCTTCATTTTGGGATAGTTCTCTGTGATATGTTAGACACTGTATGTGTAGTTTGTGAATTTTGGATTGTTTAGCTAATGTGGAAAATTGAGGATTCTTGGATATCCTAGATTAGTAGATATTTTCAATATTAAACGATTTAAAAAAAATATAATCTGAGAGAGAAAATGAGGAGAGAAGTCAGACTGTTTGTTTTGGTTGAATCCATTTATTCTTTGTCTTAATTTGAGTTTGCAGAAGAGATGTCGTTGCCATGACATTGTTGCATACTTGTCACTTCCCCATTTAAAGCCTCGGCTGCAAATAGAGAAAATGAATTGAAAAAAGCCAATATTGAAAACCTATTTCTCCAATTTTACTACTGATCTTTTCTTATGGGATTTTGTATGATTGAGGATCAATTTGATTGGAAACATTAATTCAACTTTTACTTATTTATTTATTTATTTTTTTGTTTGGTAAGCAAGCAGGGTTTTAAGGAATCATTAACCTTTATATTAATAAAAATAGTAAAACTCGAGTACAATCTCATGAGGTAAGTGATCCCTAATGATAAGACATAAAAGATGAAGCTCCATATTTTTTGTTTCCTTTTCTACGCCTTGTGGATTTTCGAGGGCTTGATACATAATTTTCTTCGTTAGCCTTTAATAAAGTCGCGACTTTTTCGTATTCTTCGCCTTCAAGAATTTGATATGTCAGCTTCAAGGGCCCATCATACTCTTGAAGCTCTTCTATGTCAGCTCCACATGTATGTATTTGTGGCTTTGACATTCTTTCCGCACAAATTATCATCAAGTTCGCGTTCTCTTTGAGTGATTTTCATCATTATCTTCGTCTCCTTTACTGTCCCAAAAAACATCTCGAGGGATATCTGCGTCCATACTTGGCTCATGGAGAACCTCGTTCAAGGACCGATCTACCTCTGTGTCCATACTTGACTCATGGACAATCCTGTTCAAGAAATCATCCTCTGTGTCCATACTTGACTCATGGACAATTCCGTTCAAGGACTGATCCTATGTGTCCATACTTGGTTTATGGACAACCTCGATCAAGGGTTGATCTTTATCACCCTGCGCGATCTCCTGGCAAGAAGTATTAATATGTTATTCAATTTCGGCTTCTTCCACCTCTGGATTTACACACAAGGACTCCATACCATTTGTCCCTTCCATATCATTGTTCTTATCAACACTTTGCAGAATATTGAAGGAATTATTGTCCAACCTAAGGTTTTCATTTTCATTTACCACCTTCCCATTTGTCCATACCGATTCTTGAGTATTCTTCCTGGTAGCACCTTGATCTGTTTTCATACCCCTCTGAACCAATTTGATATCATAACCCTTTCCATGATTCAATAACTTCTCCTTTTGTTGTTGGACTTTGCCAATAACATCTTCCACACATTTACCTTTTTCGTACCCAAAGACACAACAATCAACACATAACAAAGGCTTCCAAGGATAATCAATAATAACCTCAAATAGCTTTCATTCTCTAGCAATATCTAATTTGATTTTAGTGGGAAGGTTCTTTGTTGGTTTAACCTCCACACACACAACAACATAATTGAGTCTACTTCTTGTAGTTGTTTCCCTATCAAAACGAGTGGATTTTCCTACATTAACTAGCAATGTATCCTAACCCTGCACTACTCCAGTCCACATACATGTAGAAAGTAGAAGCATTGTACAAACGAATCCAGAGAGGGATAGTTGTTACCTCATTCTTTAGGCACTTGAGGTATTCCTTCCATGGTTTAGTAACCGTCATCTTGTCTCTTACCTTAAATGCTTCCATTTCCAGCGCGACTTCACGATCCTCCATGTTCAAAAACTTGAAGAAGTACTCTCCATTCGAATTAACTTCAATGGACTCTATAGGATTCCATCTACACTCAAAGGGAGGTGTACTTTCAAAAAACATCCCAACCAATTGGTTTCCTAATATCTCTTTGGCTTTTTGTCAAATACCAGGAGGGCAGATTAATGTGTCATCTTGGAGCATCAAATCTGCATAGTGTACAGGGACTTCCTACTCAATAGCGGGTTTTTAACCACCAAATAACTGACTCCGGCTTTTCATCTGGGTGCCATTTCCTGCTGAATCATTCGGTTGTACTGTGCCCCTCCTCCCGGCAGGATGCCGGAGGAGGCCATCGGTAGGGCTTCACCTGAATCTCTCAGGGGAGGCAGAACCAACAACAACAGCCAGCAGCAACCCGCCTGAGTCAGTATTTGCAGCTTATTTAATTTCTCGACTTGTTGCTGATTTTATCCCCAAAATGTGATATTTTTAACCTATTAAATTGGTTATTCTTCTGACAGATATATAACTGATGTATGATATTAGTCTGCCCAATCATGGTATATATCACCGTCATCGTGCATATTTTGCACTTGGAAACTATTTTAGGATTTGTGTCAATCGTTTTGTTTGATCCATAACTTGAGATAAGGGATGTAAGATGAAAAAGGGATTCATAGCGTGTCGTTAATGGATTTTTGAAATTATGAGGAGTCGGTATCAGTTTTTGCCCAAGCTCTACCATTAGTTCCCTGCTGTAAAATATCTGCTATAGAATGGATACATGTATTTTCAAGTGATTCACTGTACCATTCCAAATGCCCAGTTCGATGGATTGATTTGGAAGATTTGATAGGTTTGGCTTATATGAGTATAGTGGTTTAAAGGATCACATTTGCACAAGTTTTGCTTTTTTCAAAATATTTTATCCATCTTTGCTGATATATTTTTAGCATAGTTTATCTGCCAATCATTGTTGTTCCTTTGAAGTACTGCATTTTTTTTTTTTTTTTTTATAAATTAAATTTTGGTTCATAAAGTTTGACTTCAAATGATGACAGATGAGATAAGCAGCTTGAGGAGCTACTGAGGCGTGAACCTGGAATTCAAACAATGGCATTTATATGTTGTCAGCTTGCAACAATCAAGGCTACTCAGCGAATCCAAATACGTAACCTGAGATTGAGTAAAGTACCAGGGCCTCTGCACGGGTTCACCCTTCCTCATTTTCACCTTAAACATCAATCCAGTCTATGTACCAAATTGTCTCAGTGGGAGCCCTCTCCCCTCCCCTTTGCTCCTACTGATGATAATGATGGTACCTTCCTGAAGGGAAGTGGCAGCATTTTCGAATCAACAAATCCAGAAGAAACAGCTGAAGCTCAGATTGTAGACAGTGTTGATACTATAAACGATCAGTCACCGTTGCAACCCCAACCGTTGAAATGGCCAATGTGGCTTCTGGGTCCTTCCATTCTACTGGTTACAGGAATGGTACCAACATTATGGTTATCTCTGTCATCAGTATTTCTTGGACCCAACATAGCCAGTTTACTTTCTTTGGTGGGTTTAGACTGTATATTTAACATAGGTGCCACCTTATTTCTTCTCATGGCCGATGCTTGTGCTAGACCTAAGAGCTTGACCAAAAAAGCCTGCAACAGCCAAGCTCCTGGCAGTTATAGATTCTGGAACATAATTGCTAGTGTAATGGGCTTTGTGGTACCATTGACAATGCTCTTTGCATCCCACAAAGGCTTTTTCCAGCCTCAGATGTCTCATATCTCTTTTGGCGTACTATTGGGACCCTACTTTCTGCTTCTGTCGATACAAATGGTGACAGAGATTCTAACATGGAATTGGCAGTCTCCTGTTTGGTTGATGACCCCAGTTGTTTACGAAGCTTATCGAGTGTTGCAGCTGATGAGAGGTTTGCGGTTGAGTACAGAAATTGCAGCACCCATGTGGATTGTGGAGACTATAAGAGTGCTTGTGTCATGGTGGGTGCTAATACTTGGGATGCAGCTTATGAGGGTGGCTTGGTTTGCTGGATTTACAGCTCGAGCAAACCGACAAACCTGATTCTGGCTCCGAAGGGATATTTGTGAATACTAAATAATTCTCATATACATTTTGAAATGTAGACATATTGGTCAGAAAGAGGATGGATTGTATCTTGAGTTAGAAACTTAGGGTTGTATACAAATACGGGTTGTTTTACTAATGACATGCTAGACAATGATATTGCATTAGTTTGTGGATTTGTGTCTGTCACTTTATCAGGATAGTTGCCTGTTTTTCTCTCTCAAGCACAAGATTCAGTAGAGTAGAGATGTCTCTGCAACCTTGTGATGTAGTCGTTAATGTTCTCATGAATTCCAGTTAAATGCATGTATTGATTCATTTCCCTGTGCAGATATTCACATGCTCCAGTTTTGGACAAAACCAATTTCCTTTCGCACCTGTGAAAGTGTGAACTGTGCATTTCAGGTTAACAGTTGACCTTTATGCTGTGATATGCTCTGGCTTGGTTTATCTACTTCTTAGTGAAAGTGTGAATTCTGCATTTCAGGTTAACAGTTGACCTTTATGCTGTGATATGCTCTGGCTTGGTTTATCTACTTCTTAATCGCTCTGATATGGCTTTGAATATCTGATTATTACAGTGCACTTTCTTAATGCTTACATGTTAGCAAGTAGGAATAGAGAAAAAGAATGTAAATTGAAAAAGACTGTAATTTGGATTGTTTTACATCTTGCACAAGAAGTTGACTATAGTTTGATACAATGTTTTATCACAATACTATCAAGTACCTTATTTCACTCACAATAAGTAAGGATACTCAATCATTTTTTTGATGATTCTTTCAGAAGTTCCAACTGCCAAGTAGGTGTCCATAAGATTAATAAACTCATATTACCAAGCAATAAGTTAATCTCAATTTGCATGTTGAGGAATACATGAATTGTGCATTTTCATAACAATCTCAATCACTATGGAAATTGGGTAAAAGGAATATTCTGTTGCTACAGATCGCTGTTCTGACTACGTCGAAAACTTTTAATTTGGTTGTAGAAAAAAAAAAAAAAAACAGATCATAAAAAGGCTATGCATCTATCACTATGGAAAATTTGTAGTAAGGTCAGGGGTTGGGAATAGGTGAGTTAAGTTGGAAGTATTGTGCAAGTACAGGCTCTGGCAAGTTCACAGGAGGAAGAGAAAATTGACCGAAAGTAGAGCTCCCTCTCCTCATCTCTTGCATGGTTGTAAGAGCAGCTATTGTACTCTTCAAGATATTCTCTCCCACAGCACTTGTTGTCATAGTTTTCCTTTCTACACTGCAGTTTCTTTTCTCTTCTATCTCTTTAATACTTGGGAACTCAACATTGATTGTGTTCTCACATTCCTTAATGAGCTTTGATACAAGGTTTGTTGTGAAAAAGGGTTGTTGCAGGCTTGCAGCACATCCTGAATGAACAATAAGCGTAACTGACCGCCTGTTTGCTTGTCACACTTCTTCAAGATCTTAGCTAGTCCTGCAACACTTGAAATTCTTAGTAAATATCCAACTTTGCACATGCATTATACTAAGTTAATCATCTTGAGTTCATGCTACCTGTATAATTGATGTTGCTGTAATTCTCTAAAAGCACCATCTCACCATGAAAATTTACCTTGTCTTCTATGATCTTTTCCATCTCTACCATATAATCAGTTTCTGAAGGTTGCCTCTCATCTGGTTCTAATTTGATATTCAACGTTTGAATCCTCTGCTCCAACTCCTATAATTAAACAAGATTTCTTTATTTTCTTAGCATGGAAAATGGAGTGTGGCCAGAAGAAGAAACTGTGATCTTGATCCAAATAAAGTAGAAAAACTGATGCATCCAAAATGTAATTGGTTTGGTAGAAATCAAGTATACCTTGTGCTGAATAATGAAGTCTTCTTCATGCTCTATGAAAAAGGCATTCAACTTGTTCATCTCAACATTCAACAAGTAGACAAACTCTGCTTGGGCTTTCTCACACCGAGAACTAGGTGCAGATGCGATTAGGCGAACAAGCTTCTTGAGATCCTTGTAACATAAGAACTTATCTCTCCATTCTGGCAATGTTTGATCAATTTGATGCCTCAGTCTCTTCCCAAATTTCATGTCTAGCTCCTTTTGGCTCCACTGACTGTATCACAAACTGGGAGACTACTATACTATAGGTGAAAATGAAGGAGAGTTAGTGAGAGATGTAAATAGAAAAAGAAAAGGGAGGTAGTGGGATATATGTAGGGATATGCCAAGACTGGTTGAAAACTAGTCAATCATTAAAGGACGGATTTAAGCATTTAGTTTTCTTGTAGAGTGCTCAAGCATATTCCAATTCTCTTTACATTTCCCAGTTTCCACCTATATGTTTTATAGCCGACTTTAGATCATACATCACTTTAGATTGTTTAGGGCTGCACTTACTTTGCTCTTAATTAATACTTGAGGAATCATTTCAATTATCTTAGCTAGTACCACACATTGAATTGTAATTAGTCAGGCCATGTAAATGGGCAGGGTTGATTCGATTAAAATCAGTCAGAGACTTAGAACATGAGTAGGGCTAGAGACGACCTCATCAGAATTACGCCTTTTTTGTAACTTATATGAGGTGACCTGTTGTATCAGAATTATCTTTATTTCATTACAATTACTCACGATGAATTTAGCATCATTGTTGTTATTGATTTATATATCATTTAATTCACACTCTCTGCATTTGACTCAAGTCTCATGCCATGAAAAGTGTCGAAACTGGAATCATACCATTGAACATCTTACAAACCCATTTTTGGACGATTGTAACTAAATTGCAACTTGGAAAGAGTTAACATTGATTTCTACGTACTAAACAAGCTTAATATTTCTTAAAAACTTTAAGTAGAGATTCTAAACTCTAAATATGGATCAATATTAGCTTTGGTTTGTATGTTGAAGCATAATAGAAAATGCATTTGCCAAAATTCCACACAAAACAAAAATTCTTTTGCTATAGATATCTGTTCTGACTTCTGACTGTAAATTCAAGCTACTTTCATCTATGCTGAGAAAACAAATTATAAAATGATATACATCGTTTGACTAAAATTGCAGTGGAAATTTTTTGGTTTGGGGCATAAATCCCCTATCAAGGGATAGGAATGGGAGAGCTAAGTTGGAGGTATTGTGCAAGGTCAGACTCTGGGAAGTTCATAGGAGGAAGAGAAAATTGACCGTAAGTAGAGCTCTCTCTCCTCATCTCTTGCATGGTTGTAAGAGCAGTTATTGTACTCCTCAAAATGTTCGCTCCAGCGACACTTGTAATAGTTTTCCTTTCTATTCTGTAGGCTCTTTTTTCTTCAATTTCTGTAATACTCGGAAACTCAACATTAATTGTCTTCTCGCATTCCTTAATGAGTTTTGATACAAGGTTTGTTATCAGAAATGGTTGTTGCAGTACGTCTTGGATGAACAATAAGCGTAAGAAACCACCTGTTCGCTTGTCGTACTTCTTCAAGATCTTAGCTAGTCCTGCAACACTTGAAACTCTTAGCTATTATTCATGTTTGCACAAGTAAATTAAATGAATCATCTTGAGTTCGTGCTACCTGTATAATTGATGTTGCTGTAATTCTCTAAGAGCACCATTTCACCATGAAAATTTACCATGTCTTCTCTGATCCTTTCCATCTCTGCTATATAATTAGTTTCTGAAGGTTCCCTCCCATCTGGTCCTAATGTGATATTCAATGTTTGAATCCTCTGTTCCAACTCCTATAATAAAAAACAGCCATCTTATTTTATAAAAAATGGAGTGTATTGCGCAGTTATGAAGTAAATCATAAATTAGACAAAATGATTCATCCGAAATGTTATTTCTTAGCAAAACCAAAAGAATACCTTGTGGCGAATAATGAAGTCTTCTTCTTGCTCTATGAAAAAAGCGTTGAACTTGTTCATCTCAACATTCAACAAGTAGACAAACTCTGCTTGGACTTTCTCACGCCGAGAACTGGGTGCAGATGCGATGAGTTGAATAAGCTTCTTGAGATCCTTGTAACATATGAACTTATCTTTCCATTCTGGCAATGTTTGTGCAGTCTGATGTTTCAATCTCTTCCCAAATTTCATATCTACCACCTTTTGACTCCACTAAACTGTATCACAAACTATAAGACTAGTATAAGTGAAAATGATGGAGTGTAAGTGAGAGTTTTAAATAGCAAAAGAAAAGGAAAGGTAGTGGGATATATGAAGGGATATGCCAAGCGTGATGAGAGGGGGATTGGTTGAAAACTAGTCAGTCAGTAAAAGACGAGTTTAAGCATTCAGTCTTCTTGTGAAGTAGACATAAGCATATTCTATGCTCTTTACACTTCACAGTTTCTAACTTTCTACCTGTATATGTTTTCTAGCTGGCGTTAAATTAATAGTGTTACCCTTTACTTTGCAACAGGAACCATTCAATCATCTTAGCTGGTAGTAGTATATTCTATGCATTGAAATGTAATTCATCAGTTCCCGTGACAATGGGTCTAGGTTGAGATCAAACTGGATCAATGTTCAATTAGAAAATAGGTCAGGCATGGGTTAAGCCCTTCTGGGATTCAGGTTTGGGTTGATCCCTTTTCGAGATTGGAACCATCCATATGCGTGTCTCAAAATAGGGTCCATTTTAAAAAACTGAGGACGACTGGTTTGAACTATTTTTCCTTTGAGTCAGCTCTCTTGTCCGAAGAATGGATCATGGAGGCCACTTAAAGAGTTAAACTATTGAAAGGTTACCTTTTTTTTTTAGCTATCAATGAAAACAGAGTTTATAAAAGGAAACAAAATCGATGATTGATCACCTGAACACAAAAATTATATTGCCAATTAATTCATCCATGATAATTTTCATCAATTTCACTTATATTACCCAATGTTCTTCTTGTGGAAATCAGTTTAGGTTCATAAGCCTTTGTAAGCCTCATTTACAAGGACTTCTCCAAAATTTGGACACTAAAGACTGAAACTTGACGTGGCTAAAACTCTTGATCAAATTGTAAAGATATTTCTAGATCTCTGGGTTTCTCCAATGGCACGCCGAAACCAGGAAAAATTACTTTAAAAAATATTGGAAATTTTAAGTAACAATATAGCTTCACGGGAGGCACTATTGATTTTTTGGAACCTTCAGTATTGAAGTCTTGGGAAATGTCAAGATTAAAGCAAATGAAGTAGATGCCAAAGAAACAAAAAAAAAAAGTAGATGCCAAAGGTAAATGTAGCAAAGAAATATACTCTTGCTTGGAACCAGGTTATTTCGGTAAAAATAGAAAGACTTGAAAACAATTAGTACTTGGTTAAAATGCAACTGAATCGAATTAAGGCTAATTAGTTTACAACAAAGGTAAATCCACATTGCCATTAAATAAACAAAATCATAATCATATAAGACAAGGAGGAATGTGTCTAAGGATTCTTTGCAACCAACATGCCAAGCCTTTTGAGTTACAAGCATTGTGGTGGAATGAACAATCCCACAGGAGATGGCTGTTTGATTAGGAGAAGGCCCAATGGCCTGATGGTTTCTCTTTCCATTTTATCTGCTAGGGGGACTGTTGGAGAAGAAGAAATCACAGAAATGATAGTGTCAAAGAAGGAAAATGGCAGTGTCAAAAAGTTGCAACCCTGAGATAATGAGGTTCAAGTTGGCGAAGGAGAACTCTCATTTTTAAATTGCAGGCTGTCTATCTAAGAAGGCAATGACTTTTTAACACCACATCTTCTATTGTTCCACACAACCTTTCTTTCCCACATCACAAAAAAAAAAAAAAACTTCAACTCAAACACACTTTTTTTCCCTCTCTTCCTCCCTCTTTGCTCATCTTTTCTCCATCAAACATTACCACTACGTCACGCCCTATCATCGCTGGCTACTCTGCTACCACCTTCTTCTTCTTCTCTGTTTTTTTTCTTCCCATTGCCCACCCCCCATCACCACTGACCACCCTGCCACCTCCTCCTCCTCATTTTTTTCTTTTTCTTTCCCATCGCCATTGCAGAGGACTTCGCGAGGGCGATAGAGAAAAAAAAAGAGAAGAAGAAGAAGAGAGTAGAAGAGGAACAAGAAGAAAAAGATAGGAAGAAAATAATGAGGCGATGGCGGGGTGGCCGACTGTGATGGAGTGTAGCGTGGTAGTGATGCTTGATGGAGAAGAAAAGATCAGGGAGGTAGTAGGGAGGAAAAGAGAAAAGAAGAATAGTATTTGAGTTGGAGTATTTTTTTTATTGACGGTGCAGGAAAAAAAGGTGGGATAAGATAGTAAAAGACATGGTGTTAAAAAATCACCACTACCTTTCACAAATTGTGGTGGTAAGTTGTTGAATACAGTAAGTGGTAATGTGAAGAAAAAAAAAGAAAAAAAAAATGTTAAGGACCAAGTCCACGCGACACTATAAGTACACTGTTTAGTTCATTTTCCGTTTCAGGCAACGTGTTTATGAGCTTAGCATGGATGTATTCAGTATTAACAATTGAGCGATTCTATGTGTCAGAGGGAAAGGGCGAGGAAACCAGCGAGGTAAACGAGGTGGCGGGGGGGTGAACCGTTCACCCCCCTCGAGATGCGTGCGCGGAAAACATCTCGAGGGGGGTGAACGGTTCACCCCCCGCCACCTCGTTTACCTCGCTGGTTTCCTCGCTCTTTCCCTCGACATTTAGAATTTCCCTTAACAATTTTCACGGTGAACCCTTGATCAGGCAAACAACATGACAGCGTCATATGAATTGTCCTTGAGCAGGGAATGGAATGACTACAATACGTGGTTCGCTGTATGCATCCCTCTTATGTATTAGAAAACTTGAACCCCTAGACAGAGGAAACTAATCCAGTCAGGGAAGTTTGACAAGTTGAAGATATATATGAAAAAATAAAGAACCAAACAAATTATGTGCCCAACCCACCTGTACCATATGTTTTCGCAATGGATATGTAGTTGCAATTGACTAGTTTTGTAGATTCAATCAAGCCTCACAATAATTGATTTAAATTGTTTCAATAATGGCTTAAAATTACATTTTTCTGAAATGAAAAGTGAGAGGTAGTGGAAATTCTCATCATTTCACAAGTACAAGTAGTTTACTTTCACGATACTCGGCTCTGGATGTAGCATCCCAATAGGTGTGCAGTAAAGCATCTTTAACTCCTTATTTCTTCCACAAACTTGTCAAAATTCTTAACTGAAGACCCACCATGACCAACACTACTAATAACCTTTTCTTTAAGCTTTAGGGCGTTTTCTCTGACCACTTCATCTGCTAGAAGTTGATCAACCTTTTTCCTTATCTCATCCTTTGAAACAACCCCATTTTCATCTGCGTTCAGCCCCAAACCAACTTTCCATATATCAGTGATGTACGTCGCATTGCAAAACTGGTCAGAAAAACTAGGCCAAGCTATAAAGGGAACACCCGTGGTAATTCCGTCCAAAGTTGAATTCCAACCACAATGAGATATAAAACAAGCAATTGAAGGATGAGCTAATACTTTCTGTTGAGGTGCCCAAGATACTATCTTTCCAAAATGAGCAACTTTATCTTGAAATCTATCAGGGAGAGTAGGTGTGGACTGCCCAGTGCCATCTAATCTTATAACCCATAAGAATGGTCGGCACAGAAGTTCTAGACCAATTGCTAGTTCATCTAACTGGTGTTGGCTGAGGATTGCAACACTTCCAAAGGCAATGTAAATGACTGAGCTGGGAGCTTGCTGACTGAGCCAGCTGATACAAGTTGAGTCCTGGGGCCAAAAGTTCCCTAATTGATTGCTTGCTAATAATGGACCTATAGGTATTAGATTTGGAACCAAGGATATTGCTGAGTGTTCAAGCTCGTACGATGAGTTGCATAGTAGCCAATGTGCAGATTGCGAGATCTGATGATTTTTAAGGATTGCATGGAAGAACTGCTGCTGCACTTTAGAGTCACCCAAGGCCCAAGCAAACTTAGTTGTTTCCATTGCTGGCATAGTTGGAGATAACAAGATTGTTTCGTTCTTCTTCGCAACTCCTGCAATTAAGTTAAACTATGCTAGGTCATGGGGAAAAACATCAATCTGTTGATAATCGAATTAAAAGTGTACAAGCCTACTATAGAATGCTGCTTTTTTTTTTTTAATCCATTAGACAACCTAATTGTGTAATTGGCAATTGGCTATCAAAACAGAGAAACAGTAGTGCCATACTATAATAGGTTGAGAAGATATAAAAAAGAAAAGTTCAAAATTGGCCCAAAACTAGAGTAACCATCACCAGATGGCACTAACATGAAACATTGATCCCTTGTTAACCTCAAATAAAATGCTTTTATGCTTTGCATATTTCATCTGCCAGTGGGAAATATGTCCACAGTACAGTCCTTGATTTGTGTTTCTTTCCCTCAGACTGTTTTCTATTTCTCAACACTTCCAAAACTCTGATAGAAAATTTGACGTCTGAACAGTTTAATTTCGCATCTAACTCGCATAATCTATTTTGTATCAAGAATATCATGGTCAAGCAGCATATGCAACAGGTACACTGTTCTACGTCTTAATTATATTAAAAATAAGAATAGCAAATCAACCCTGAAAAATTTCATATGAAAAAGAAAAAAAAATCCTCTTTGTGATGCCAACTTACTAAAACTTCATGTGAGATTAATGCAGTTCCTGCAAAAAGCAACTAAAACGCTTCACCAGAAAGAGGTGCTATGTACATATAAAATCAAATGAACAATTAAAGAAGGTTGACAAACACATGGGTAAGTATTGTCTTTGTCATTTGATACAATAGCGTTTCATTAGATAGGAATAAATTTGATTAATACTGATAACTCTCAGATGGAGTACAAGAACGGAAAGATCCATTGGATAATTTTTTGGTTGTTCAAACCAAAGGGAATGATGGCTTTGGGTTGTACCAAGTTTGAAACCAAGTGGATTTATTTTTTGTCCCATAAAACCTTGCACCCATCATTGGCCCATAGCATTCTGCCCCTAAATATAACCTCGTATAGAAAACATTCATACTTGACCGAAATCTTTGGGGATGATTTCGTATTACAGTTTGGTAGAGGAACTTTAGGATACCCTTGGGGAAATGCACCGGGCGCCGTAGCTAATGGAGTAGCTCTAGAAGCGTGTGTAGGGGCAATAAGGTAATCAGGTGGTATACTATTCTATTTGTTTATTAGAACTCCTTTTAACCACTTATGCATTCTCTTATCATTTTAAATATTGGACGATATCCATTAATCCAATTGGAATAGGATTTAAAATGGATAGACTGACATTGATCCACAAGAAGCTCAACAAACTCTTGAAATAGCTGAAGCTAACTTGAGCCAAGCTGAAGGCAAGAGACAAACAATTGAGCCGAATTTAGCTCTCAGACGAGCTAGGACGCGGGTAGAGGCCATTGATGTCAGTAAAGCTAAAGCAACAATATTATTTATATCATTTGTGGGTGCGGCTAACTCGTGTGGGGTCTGTAAGATTTTCCGAGGTTAAAGAGCCCTTTTAGATACTTTTTTAGACCTATTGCCGATACCGATACGAAGTAGCAGTCAAAAAGTTGTATCTATTTTTCACGATATTGTGGATAAACACGGCAAATTCCTCGAAAAATATGTTGGGCGATTCTTCCACAACCCTCAAGCTTTATTTGTAAAGATTCTATTCCTTGGTAATCGAAGCCTAAAGATCTATGAACTAGTCCATGCTTAGCCAAGCAAACAAAGGACCCTGCATCTTCTTGATCTTTCCCAGATTCTTATCTGTATAAATATTTTAAGATGAAATTTAGGAAAAGTGACCTGCCACACCATTTGTTATTCTGTATAAAAGACATGCTGCCTAATTTACTAATTCACTGGGAGATGCTGAATTTTTTTATTTGAAAAATGTTTGAAGGGAAGTAGACTACTCAAGAATTTTGCATTTTGACAAACACATGGGTGAGTATTGAATAAAGATGGCAATAGCATGTGATATGTAAATTAAAAGAAAATCTATTTACATAGATAAATGACTGCAGGCAGGCTCAGATAACAAGGGTCTTGTTTTCCTTTTCTTTTTTGATGAAGCATGTCTTAGTAAGAGTTATAAGCTAACCAAGCTATTGAAATATTTACCATTTTCATCAAAAACACCCATGTCAATAAGCGTGGGAATGTTGAATAATGAAGCCTTGACTGCTGCAGATGCTGGAAAAAGGGAAGCTCGGCGGATTCCCATCTTCATGGCAACTTCCAATGCCCATCCTGCAGTCTCATCAGCTATAACACATGTGATCTTCTCATTACTAACCTCCATGATATCCTTAATCAACTTTTCTAGTTCTGGTCGTAAGTTGTTGGAGTATGAACGTATGAAAGTTGATAGATTATTACGCTCTTCTGGGGTAAGTCCATCAGGGATTGCCACCATGTCTATACTGTTGTGCTCATTTGCTTCACAGGGTAGTGCATCCATGAGCTTAGCATGGATGGACTCTGTATTCACGAATGTGACCTTGAATCCTCGATCAGCCAAGCAATATGAGAGCTTCATAAGTGGCATGACATGTCCTTGAGCAGGGAACGGAATGATTACTACATGGCGTTGGTTGCCCATTGTTGCACTCATCCCTTGCAGATTTGTTAGCTCTTATTTATGGTCTCTCTGATCTCTTTGTATTTGTTTTACCCAGTCAAAGCATCCAGTCGATTGAGGAAGGCATCTTTGTTTTTGCTTTAATTTGCTTCCGCGGACAGGTTCAACTTTAACTCTTTCTCCTCATTTTGACCCTATTTGGCAATGTTTTCTCTATTTGGTTATTAGTTTTTGGTTTCTTGGACTGGTTGATCTTGATGTAAACATCATTTTCTGTTTGATAGTTTTTAAACTATTTCTCTTTTCAATTTTCACAGTGCTTTGTATCATATTCTTTTGGCTACTTATAATCATGGAATGGACTCCTAAGTTTGTACTTCAATTTTCATTAAATATTGGAAAAGTCAAATCCCTCGTAGAAACATTATGATATTAATAAATATATCTTCGTGTGATTTATCTTAGCAGGTATACTTTCAAGGGAAAAGCTCAATATTTGCACATAAACTAAAGCCTAGTTATTCATCGTAAGAAATTCAACTACATGAAAAAACCAAATCTAAGAAAGAATATGATGGAAGATGATATAACCATTAATAGACATACATGACAAAATGCTTCTCATTTGTCAGTGTTGTGACTTTGTAAAAATTTATTTTAAATTCATTTTTTATCTAAAACAAACTTTGTTGAAATAACATTCAACTGAGAAGATCTCCCATTCCAAATGTCAAATTCTGTCTGAAACCGACTGAAAGCAAAATCTTCATTTTCACAAGAAGTTTTCAGTCAACTACCTTCCAGCATCTTACAATTATCTTGACTTAATAGTACCCGACAATGAGGACGATTGTTTTGACATCTTCTCACCACTAGCATGAATCCTACCCCACCATCAACAACAAAGGCATCTATAAGTCAGCTTGATTCTAGAGGCCATTACAAATGTCTCCATCAAAGCATCTTCCACCTCTACAAAAGACGAAGTTACTTTCGGCCAACCGACAACATTTTCTTTTACAAAGCAAATGCATAAATCAACAGTCCTCGAACTCCAACAAAATAAAAAATTCAACAAGATAAAAAATTCAACAGTACCTCCACCAACTATAAACATTCAAAAGCAAATAGTATTTGCAATCAACCACCTCCAATTATTACAAAAGAGTGAAAGACACACAAGTCTCCACCACCCATCGTTACCAAAGACAAGTCTCCACCAACCATCGTTACCAAGGACAAGTCTCCACCAACCATCAGTGGAGAAAGCCTAGCACGGTCTTACAAACCCCATTTGCTTACCCCTCCAAGATGTAACTTCGAAGAAGATGAACTGCTGAAGCAAACAATAGAAGGGTGAGTAGTATCTTTTGACTTTTTGCTTATTTTAGTTTTATATTTAAACATACTTGAGGCTTTTGTGATCTTCTCTGAGCAAATAGTAACTCCTAGTCTTCCAATAGACGTTCATCTTGCGCTATATATAGCTTTCACTCAAAGCATGCGAGCTGATATGTTCACCCAGTTTTGGTTTAATCCTAGTCTAACCTTGCTATCCTTTTCTCTCTTTTAGTGCTTTGACTTGTCCCTGAACGTTCATTTTCACTTACAATATTTCTTTACTGAATATGTAGACTGTTTCAGTTTAAGCTAGTTAAAAATTGAAACAAATTGGTATAAGAAAAACAAATAATTTATTTGAAACAAATAATTTCTTTACATAATATGTTTTTTTATTTGCTCCACTAAAATGATATGAATACTATCCAAACTTTAGGCAGGTTTCTTCCAGGAACAGGTCAGTGGAGAAAGCCTAGCACGGTCTGACAAACCCCATTTGCTTACCTCTCCAAGATATAACTTCGAAGAAGATGAATTGCTGAAGCAAGCAATAGAAGGGTGAGTAGTATCTTTTGACTTTTTGTTTATTTTAGTTTTATATTTAAACATACTGGAGGCTTTTGTGATCTTCTCTGAGCAAATATAACTCCAAGTCTTCCAATAGACGTTCATCTTGCGCTATATATAGCTTTCACTCAAAGCATACGAGCTGATATGGTCACCCAGTTTTGGTTTAATCCTAGTCTAACCTTGCCATCCTTGTCACGCCCCGCTCATAAGAAAATCCCAACACAACGGGAGATTTTCTACGAATGGCACGTGACATACCACCAACCACATTATCACACAAACAATTCTCGGAAAACGAAATTCCAAAATATTACAAGCATTCCAAAGTATTACAATCATGCCAAAATCAACCTTCTCCCCTAACTCTACCGCTCAAAAAGTCCTCACAAACATAACTTTCATATACACACCAAAAAGCAAAACACAAAACAGAATACAGACCCTGGGAATATTCTAGGATCTAGTTCCGCCCGGCCTGATCCACGAAGTCGCTTCCAACGCCTGCACTCCAATAAGAGTACACCCATTTGCCACAAAACAAAGCAAAATGGGTCAGCCTAAAACTGGTATGAGCAGATAAAAAAAAATCAACTACAAATAACACAAATGATAATCCACATTTCAATATATACATCCACATTTACCTTACATCACCAACCACATGGTTAACTAGTCATATGCACAAATCAGATTATCAACAAAAACCCCTTAGACCATTAATACCCTATCGCACCTCTCTATTTGCCGAATGTGTCTCACCCCGACACACCTCCACACATGTACCAATACCCACTTTGAGTATGTATACATTTCAAACGGGGTGTTGTCTCTAAAATGCATACTTCACCTCAAAAGACTGGACACACGGGCCAAATCACAATTTAAAACTGCGCGCTGGAAGAGAAATAAGTTCACACTCTTCCTCTGACCCCTCAGGAACACTCCACCGTATCACGTGAGTCATGACTCGTACAGTGGCTTAGTTTTCCCCTTTTGGAAATCAGACACTGCTCCTCAGGAACACTCCACTATATCACGCGAGTCATAACTCGTATAGTGACTTAGTTTTCCCCTTTTGGAGACAGTCACCGTACCACTCACTATGTACGGATTACACAAATATTAGAAACCAAAACATCTATGGCCATAATGTACCACTCTGTACATTCAAACGCCGGAGTAGGGTAATCATGTCAAACTCAAAATTCTCAACACTAATCAAGTAGCATCGTTCCATAATTCCATTAGAGGAACTAAATTCTAAATATCACAATCACATATAGGATGCACAATATTCAATAATCAACATCTACTTGAAACACACATCTCGAGGTACATTATTGCCCAAAATAAAATATTGTAAAATGTGAAATAAATTTATTCTAAAGCTTAATATTATCACAGTGGTCACAACGGTGAAAACGGTGATAAAAACAGAGTTATAAATCAAATTCTATGATCAGTCAAAGTTGGGTCAAAATCGGGTCAAATAGATGACGTCAGCATGACGTCATCGTCTTCAACCTCAGAGCAGATTTTTTTCTCAGAAAGTTTCAGTAACATAGCAACTTCAATCACACACAAAAGTCGCATTATTCAACCAAACCCTTAAACTTTACTCCATTGGAAAGCCCTTACCTTAAACTTGTTAAACATGTGAAATTTATACCGAAATGCTTTCAATAACCGAAAACAAAACCAGATCTTTACCCCCTGTTCATCACGGTTTAAAGTCAGACTTAAAATTTCAGCAAATCACAGTTCAACACACCAACTTCAAATACCTATAACTTCCTCAATACTTATCCAAATTTTACATATAAGCTACATATGGAAAGCTCTCACCTTCATCTTTCAATTGAAAGCAATCAAAAACAAAAACATTGAACGAATAAAAAACTACTATTACGGAAAGACCCTAGTTTACTTATCTTAACCCATAATAGTAAATCCCCAAATTTATACCAAGAAAGAGTAAACATGCAATCAAAGAGGTTAAATCATTCAAGAAAGGTTAGATCTACTCACCAACCACAGGGATTGCACTCCTCAAAGCATAGGACTCCTCCTCCCCAACATGCATCAAGATCAAACAACTCTTTAAGGGATCCTTCCTCTCAAGCTCTCTCTAAGGCTTAGTTGACCAACACCTCCTAAGCTCTGATGCTAATAGAGAAAAGAAAACAGAGAAAACAAAAAAAATTGCATAGTCTTATAGAAGGGAAAATGGCTATATGCCATCACCAAATTCAATATACTACCACGGTGGTACAAAGAAAAAAAAACAGTTGTCACAATCCTTTTCTCTCTTTTAGTGCTTAGACTTGTCCCTGAACGTTCATTTTCACTAACAATATTATTTACTGAATATGTTTTCTTTACTAAATATGTAGACTGTTTCAGTTTAAGCTGGTTAAAAATTGAAACAAATTGGTATAAAAAAACAAATAATTTATTTGGCAAGGTCGGTAGGCTTTGCAATACTGTTTCAAAAACATATCATGAAAGCTCAACAATATAAACCCTCTGGTTGATGGGCAATTATATTTAGGGCCTGCTCTAAGGTTGGAAATCAGAACTCGGATGTAATATCAAAACGAAAAGCAATAAATTATCTTCAATATTTTATAATTTCTTCAACAAATTTCTTGAAGTTCTGACATGAAGATCCACCTTTGCCAACACTAAGCATGGTTGTCTGTCCCAGCTTTATAGAACTTTCTCTTGTCATTTCATCTCCAAAAAGTTGATCCACCTTTCTTCTTATCTCGTCCCTCGAGACAATCCCATCTTCACCTAGTTGATCCCAAACCAACTTTCCAAACATCAGTAATGTTGGTCGAGTTACAAAACTGGTCACCAAAGCAAGGCTAAGATATGAAGGGAACACCCATGGTCACTCCATCCATGGTTGAGTTCCACCCACAATGAGATATAAAACAAGCTACAGATGGATGAGCCAACACTTTATTTTGTGGTGCCCAACCTACAATCTTGCCAAAGTGAGCTATTCTAGCTTGAAATCCAGCTGATAATGTTGTAGCGGACTTACCAGTGCCATCTGCTCTTACTACCCATAAGAAAGGCCGGCCTAGAAGTTCTAGGCCAAGTGCTAGTTCATCTAACTGGTGCTGGTAATGCAATGTAAATGACTGAGCTGAGAGCTTTCTTATTGAGCCAGCTGATACAAGTTGAGTCCTCTGGCCAAAAGTTCCCTAGTTGATTGCTTGCTATAATAATGGACCTATAGGTATTAGGTTTGGAACCAAGGATATTGCTGCGCGCTCAAGCTGGTCAGATGAATTGCATAGATTCCAGTCTGCAGATTCGGAGAAATGGTTGTTTCTAAGAGCAAGTTGGAACATTTTCTGTTGCTCATATAAGTCTCCCATGCGCCATACAAACTGATCTGTTTTAATTGTAGGCATATCTGGAGAAAACACAATTGCATCTCTTTCATTCTTTTTTACTATGCCCGCAAATATTTATTTTTTAATTAGAAAATGAGTACACAGAAAATGGATTATAAAATTTACCCATTGTTTAATTCTATGAAATGGTATCCTTTAAGGTAAATGATTATTTCAATCTTCCATTCATCAGAATTCTTGTTAGGTATTTATATATTAATTCTAGTCATTTATTGATTATTCTTCTGTTCATTATATTTTGAATTTCAGAAAAATGGATAGCAATGAATAAGGAAGGTATGCAACATATATATTAGCTCACTATAGCAATGAATAAGGAAGGTATTAGCTCACTACTTACTAATTGAATAAATGAGTAAGGAAAAAATGCTAAACAACTGTAGTCAGATATTTACCATTGTCATCAATAATACCCATCTCAAAAGCTTTGGAATGCTGAACAACAAGGCTTTGACTCCTGCAGGTCCTGAGAGAAATGAAGCTCCCCTGATACCCATTTTCTTGGAAACTTCCAAATAGATGCTATGATCTCATCCACAATAACACATGATATCTTCTCACTGTTGTTAGCTTCTGTGATCTTCCTAATCAACTTCTCAAATTCTGCTGGTAGCGTGTTGGAGATTGCAAGAATTGACTGAAAGGGATCTTTACGTTCCTCAGGTGTAAGCCCATCAGCGATTCCCACCATATGTATACTACTTTGCTCATTTCCAGACTCTGGTATTACCTCTATAAGCTTTGCATGAGTGGATTCTGTGTTCACAAATGTGATTCTGAAGCCTTGATCA